>CACRWG010004319.1:0-105144 GCA_902654985.2 Oryctes borbonicus
GTATAATAAAAAAGTTTCCAATTTGTTGCCAACTTTTACAGACACACAGTACATATATATATATGTGTGTGTTAGTGTCACAAAATATAATAAACTTAGATTTTCCAGAATAAAGTATATGAAATAAGCTACCAAATACGCTAGGGTAACATTCTCAAATTTTCTTTTTTCGTAAACTAAAATACAAAAATAAATGTTACTTTTTTAGGATAGGACATAGGACCATTTGTACTTATTTTTGTTAAGAAAAACAAAGATAATAGAAAACAATTATTTTGACTTACCTCCTAATGCACTCACTGTACTAGTACTGTCACTATTTCCTTCAGTAATGCAGAGAAACGATGTAACTAGTTCTTTATTTATACTCTTGCGCAAAACAGGCTAAATACCTGGTATGCAATATCAAGGTGGTCCTGTACGGGTCCTGTATGCTCAGGAAAGATGTGGTTCAATATGGAACCACTGTACGTTATAAACGATCGAAACCGTTTGTAAGGCCTACTTTTAGTGCACTTAGATAAACCTTAATGAAAGGTGGTCCACATAAGGACCACTGAACTATAAAGGGTTAAAGCATACTTGATTACAGGATATGGATGGGGCCCACCTTACCAACGCTGTAGTACTTCCCCAAATTAACAATTATTTCTTCTGCCTTAACATATAATTTAAGCAAATAAAGTTCACCAAAAGTTTTCACTATGTCCACCATCTGGGATACCGGCACGCTGGCGGCAGCCTCGGAATCCGCTAGCAGCGTGGCAGATGATATTTGAGAACAATAACCAGTGTAGCTTTCTGGCCCAGATAATTTTAAATATCTTGCAATTTCTTTTAAAGATTTATTCCTGTGGACCTGAAGCCAAACGTCAATCCATTGCGTAGGTGTTGTGAAGAAGATGAGGAGAAACCAAGACAGATTATCCGTTCCCAAACTTTGAAAATGCATGTAAACACAAAGTGGCGTCAAAATTAACTGTGCCCTGCACTCCAGTATTGAGAACTTTCATGTCGAAATAAGTTTAAATCCACACAAAAACCACTCATGTTAGCTACAGCTTGGTGATGATTTAAGACGACTGGAGTACTGCAAGTAGTTAGTGAGAAGACTAGAAGAAGACGAATATTTTCTAAACAAAAGCATCTCGTCAGATGAATATAAGTTTACTAATCCCGGAATCTCTATCAGAAACACGGAACTTTCTTGGGTAATACAAAATCCCAGACAAAGTATGGAAAGGAGACCACAGCATCGTTTCGGATTAAACGTTTACATGGGCATTTTAAGAAATCGTTTCGTCTTGGAAATCGTGTAATTATATTGTGTATTATCTCATGACCTAGATCTTCTGGATTATTTTTTAATGAGAATTGCTAAAAAATTATACTTATTTAGTGAGATATCCCACAAAACGCAAGGAATTTCGAGGTATAATCCAGAAAGGATGTAATTTATAGAAGAACCGTTTAAAGAACAGTTCAAAATATTAGAAAGCGTGCGCAATTGTGCATTAATGAAGATGGTCAGTTACTTGATTGTTTAGTGTGATTGTTGGCTTATTGTTTTGCTTCCTATTGCTGTTAATATTATTGTTACTTTCGTTTTTTGGTACAAGTAAGGTGTAACACTTACCCGCTGGTTTTTATTCAAATTCCTGTTAGTGTAAACATTACGACACTTAGTAGGCGATCCATTCTAGACCATTTTCCTTTCTACGGTCAAATGCAGGTGGTATAGGTAAGAAAATAAAACTGCGTTTTTTGTTTTCTTTTTAAATCTCGAACATCATTTGTCACAGGACATTTTCTCTGTGAATTTACAACGAACGCAAAATTAAGCAACTTTGCCAAATTTTATCCTAGCCTCTATATCCAGTAACAAACTAGATACCCATAGTGAAGGAAGGAAATGAATCAGCTTGAGTACATGTACATAAATTTTGATTTTATAGTTGTTTGAAGAAGGAATGAACTTTGCCACAATGTAAATCCACACTCATGAACAGATCATTTTGTTGAAATCTACTGTTGCCTCCTTTGGAAGCTGCTTCTTCAAATATTTTATTTTAATGCACAAAAGTGCAATCAGAGTTTAACAAAAATGTTAAATTCGGCAAATTTTGATAGTAAATAATAAGAAATGAGTTTACTAATGGGAAAACAAAATATTAATTAGTAATTAAATATTACTTATTACAATATAAACATCAATGAAAACTTAATAAAGTCAAATACTATATTCTTGGTTTCCGGGTTTGAACCGCGTCGTTGTGATAGCTTCTGTTGACATTTCGTCCTCACTCTTATGGGACATCTTCAGTGTTGTTATTGCTCACTGATTAGGAACTATTAATTCCCGAGGGATTTGCATCGTGACGGTTGCTAGAAGGTTTCACCAGTTGCGATTTCCAAGCGTGATATAATTATTATATAAATTGTTGGAATGTTTGAAGAATTGAATAGATCCACGGATTTTTCTACTGGTTGTGGAACAAGGTGTAAGCAGATTTATATTGGATTTGGTGATGAGTTTCCAGTCTATGCTCAGCCAGCCTGAATCCGGTTACACCGCTCGTTTTCAGTAACGCGAGCGCTGACCGATCACTTTGTTCCATCGATACACTACCGCACCGACATAGAATCTGGTAGACACCAGGGACTTCCAGATAATTGCGGTTTTTAACGGGAATGTAATTTGAAAGTTTGAAAGTGGGTTTGAAGCTGATTTTTATGTTGTTCCTGAAGAGAATCTTGTTGATGCGATCGACGACACCAAGAATATAGGGTAGATACGCTTGCTTACGGAAATTAGACTAAGATAAGGAACTTGCTGTGACGGTTAAAGGCAGCTTGAATATCTTTGCTAGAATAAGTGTCGTGTGATCAGAGATTCGGTGATGTGATCCAGTTCTTGAGAAAATGAATTGGGTCCTTTGGATAAGAGACTTGACAACACCAAGATTTTAAGCTGGATGGTGTGAAAGACCGTTGAAATATCTATCTGTGTGCATAGGTGTTCAGTAAAAAGAATGCCCAGAGGACCGCCAGGACTTCTGTGTACCAGAACGTCTAGGAAAGAAAGGCTACCTTCTGATTCGACATCCATGGTTAAGCGCATTTAATCATGTTGGGAATTCAGAAACAATAGAAAATTATTTAAAGATTCGTGTCCATGAGGCCAGACGACAAAGGTGTCATCAACGTATTTGTACCAGCACTTTGACTTAAGGTTGTGAGATAATAAGGCTTGTCGTTTAAATGTTTCCATAAAGATGTTAGCAACGACAGAAGATAGAGGATGATCGTAGTATTTATCATGAAACTGGAAATAAGTAGAAGAAAGACAAGTTTTAAACTGGTCCATCCGGTTGGTGATTGTAGGTGAAGAACTCTCTTATAACGGATACTGTATCCGGTACGGGAACCTTGGTAAATAAGGGTTCGACATCAATGCTGATAAGAAAATCACCGGGACCTACCATCAACTCTTCCAGACGTTGGATAAAATGTTGGGAATTTTGGATGGAAGAGTCCTTGTGTCCAGCGTAGGCAAGACCTTTCCCAAATCATCTCATCATTCTAGAGTCATGTTGCACACTGCGATAAACTTTTCCAATCGATTTCTACCTTCTGATGAGGTTGCTGTGCTCTCCAAAGGCCTTATCTTTCCTTCTACGCGTAAATCTATCCCTACTAATGGCACCATTAGTGGCCTTGTTTGCCCTTGTTGGTCACCTGAAACCGCCGATCCAATTCTCTTTGACACATCCAAAACACTCGCATATGCCAAACCTTCCTTAACCTTAAACCTTCCGCCTTCAAGTCAGAAACTCCAGCCTTACGAAACTTGAAATCCGACCCTAAAATTGCTGCGATAAGAACCAAGGGAGATCCTAGACAGCGAAGAGTATGAGTAAAAAGTTCTCTCCTTGCTGCAAGAAGGAACCTATCAACTTCTTAAACGCGATTTTACACACCGATTTAAGCGTTCCATCATTGATTCTTTTAGAACGTCATCTATCCTTACCTTGTGATTCTTCCCTAAAATTCATAAACCCAGTATCCTTTTACATCCTGTTGTCAACATCGTATCGCTCGTGTTACTGAGCACGAGCCTTGTACGCGTAACCGTGTCCGCGCTGGCTGAACATAGACTGGAAACTGGCCACGAAATCCAGTTTAAGTCTACTCGCATCTTATCCTGCAACCCTTGCTATTATAGTAGAAAAATCCGTGTTCCATAGAGATCTTTAAACGTCCAAATAATTTAAATCGAGACGAGGGCTACTCCACCGCTTACATTACAGATATCCCAACAGATTGAACCTCCTGGCAACCGCCACAGTTTATTGATCTTTCCCGATCCATTGACCTGTAGCAAGGCCTGTATGTGCCCCTCCGGAACGAATAGCACCTAGTCAGTGTGCAGTAATATCCCTGAAGATGTCCAATAAAAGCGAAGACGAAATGGTAGCAGAGGCTATAACAACGACGCGGTTCTTACCCAGAGGCTAAAAAGTTGGAGCTATTGATGACTGCGAAAACCTACGTAGCAGATCAAGTAGTTATATTTTGCCGAATATACCTAATACAAATGAAAAAATGTTTTTTAAATACTACGCAAAAGATGCTTTAAAATATAACGCTACAAGCGATAAAAATGTGATATTTTTAAAGTCGCAGTTGTTAATGTTCAGTGGGTGATTGTTGCTAGATGATCAAATATAAAAATTAGCGTATTTTTGTGGTTTCTGTTTTTTTGTTAATTTCCAGTAAGTGAATAATGGGTTTTATTCTAAATTTTTGGAACCCATTGTATAGGTTAAAGTGAAGTAGATTGTACTCCCACCTTATATTAAGTGTTGCAAGACTAAAAGTAAACTCGCAGAAACGAGTTGCTCTTCATGAAATTAGCAGAGATTAGACAGACTCGTGCTTATTCGTTTCATGAGAATGGATTCGTGTTGCCTACTGGTTTTCCCGAGAGTCAACAAAACGTGTCCGTCTAGTCTCTGCTAATGTGTTAAACGCAAGGAAACTGTACTCGTTTCTGCAGGCTTCCTAATAAGAAAATATCATTTATAACTAATATGAGCAAGGTAGGGGAAATTATTGCCTTTTTTTTGCAGCGACTAGACAGACTCGCGTTTTGTCTCGGGAAAACCAGTAGGCAAGACAAACCTATTCTCATGAGACGAATGAACACGAGCCTGTCTAGACTCTGCTAATTTCCCCTACCTTGCTCATCTCCATTTATAACCATACCGTAAAGCGCCATTAACTTGCTATAGTGAGTATTTTAGTGGGTATCTATTTGTCTGACCTTTTTTTTTTTATATTTTAGATGTCCCCAAAGGCTTGCATCTCTTTTTGCACAATAAAATAGAAAAGAAACAAAATGTAGAGCAAATAATAAATTACTGCTTTTATAGTTTTTAGTACAGATATCTGTTAAGAGAAATATCGGTATGATTTTCTTCTTCACCCTTTAATGAATTTTACATAGCAACGTACATTTTGCATGCCAGTACCTTCATTAGAATACTATTTGTAATTAAGACTACGTGTGTCTTGTGCTATTAGAATGTTCCTATTCGTAGGATTTCCCCCACTGCAGAGTTCTTACTCTCAATTTTAGAATTATATCTGAAGGGATGCACCACTTCAATCAACAAATCTGAAACGAAATCGTATTTTGACCGTCTGAATCGATCTGATCGGAGATTGCCGTTGTAAGGCATAGTTCATTGTGTCAATATTTACCCCTTAGTGTTTGAGTTTCCCGACAAAGCTAATAAACAGACCCATGATTAAAATTCAAGTTCAACTGAGGAAAATATCGTAAAGGCCCCGACCAGAGACTGCCGCCATGCAATCAATCCTTCAATTGTTGTTGTCCTTTTTCAGCTTGTCTGTTACAATTGCTTGAACCTTACTTAAGGCTACCATTGATTCTTAATAAAACAACCAGGCTTCGAAACATTTGTATGTTGCTGAAGGTAAGTGCTTTCGCTTAAGTTGGTACGAAATTTTGGGGATATTTTTGAAATTCAGGTCTATTGTTGAAAGTAACTACCAATAACAATGAGACATGGCATAATCTTCTGCATATATTTTTAAGATGATGTTTCATAAAATGTATTGACTATGCAGATGACAAAAAACGTGTTTTGGAAAGGAAGCTAGTTAAGCAATGAAGCAAAGCTATAGAACTCAATCAGAATACCCCCAGTGTCTTCAATGCTATGAAATACATGAAAAATAAATTAAATTAATATTTTTATGTTTCATTCAACTAAATTGCATAACTTAAAAAGTGAGACTGACTCATTCATCAGTTTTAGGACAATGGAGAAATATATGTATGAGTGTATATTCTATTATACTTTTTCTTGACTTTGATTAGAAACACCAAGAAGCTATATTACACTAAAATACAGTCCGAAACTAGCAAAAGCAATTCAAAATATCCTAAAACATTTTAATTTAATCGTTGTCCACAAACCATATAAAAATAACCATAGATTTTACAACCCAAAGCAAACAAAGGGTGGAGTCTCCAAACAAAACACATGTTATTTATAAAACAAATTGCAATAACTATAAAGGTACTTATATAGGACAAACCCAACAACACTTACACGAAAGAATTTACACTCACAAGTATAGCATTAAAACCAAAAACATTTATGCGGCTGCACTAGCACAATACCATCATAACTCAGCGTCACACCTTTTACTTCGACAATATGAAAATTCCATAATTTGCAAACCATGTTAGTAATAATAACGCAATAAAAATGCCTACGTCATCTTTTGTTTTTGTTTGTCAGAAACCACTTTGTAGACAATTGTATGAAAAAATTGATGAAACGATTTCAATAAACAAAAGAAAGAAGGAGAAATGTTAAAACTTATTCCTCCAACACATACACAACCTGAAACCCAAATTTAAAAAAAACTACAGTAAATGCTAACAGGGTACAGAAAAACAACTTTTAGAAAACTTGAGGAGTGAAAGAGGGAACCAAGGTAGGAAATGATAGGTCGGAAATGTACAATCTTTTGCTGGAAATAAAAGTTCTTTTAAAGCTAAACTCCTTGAGGATGCTACTTATTCATTACTTATGCATGGATAGTTTGCTACAAACAAATTACATTATTTAACTGTCAGATTAGTTTTCTTGACTGTTAATTAGTAACATTTGTAAAGAAAAGGGTTACCTCATACTATTTGGTATTACCGAAAAGTTTCAATATGCAAATAGCTGCACTTAGAATAACATGGTGGACATATGTCTGGCCTACGGAGCTGCAAAAGGATATTCACTATGGGCGCAAAGAATTTATGCCGAAATGTATCCAAGAAGAGTTAGCTATCCGACGTTTGCTTTCATCGACCGACGATTGGGAGAAGAAGGTATACATGTGAGGTATGTTTAAAGTTAATATGGCACAGACAAAATGCGGTTACTGCGTACACCTGATTTTAATGAAGACGGTCTTGGACATTTTAAACAAAATCCTTCTACAAGCAAACGTGATATTGCAAATTTTGTGGGTGTCTATCACGGTTGTGCATAACATTAAACCAAATTAATTTTGATTTTGTTTTGTTAGCTTTACAAAAGCGTAGTTCTTATTTAATCATATCATAACAAAACTGCAGACTAATATAATATAATATCATAAGATGGTCGTAGATTATAACTTACGCAAGCATTCGAAATTCAGAAGTTGCCTACCTCTAAGGAGTTCGGCGTTATGCAATTTACACATGCAACAAAGAAATTACACTTCCTAAGCTAAACCAAAAATATCAATTTCCGTTTCCTCCAAGTTTTCAAAAATTATTTTTCCGCACCCTGTTATAAATGTACACAAAGTTTATAAGACGTGAAAGAAATTAACAGAAACTTGTATCACGAAGTTAATGGACAGGCAAAAGATTTCATTCGCAGCAAGTGTCTTGAAATATTGAAAAACCTGTTAAAAAAGGATTCATAGCCCCCTTCCTTAATTAATAAAATTTTAGCCACTCCCCCAACAACACGTCCTCCAACTTTTACCAACCTTAATGCAATTCCTCCATCGCCCGACACTTATTATTATGGCTGTTTTTTTATAAATGTTGATCTACCCTGATCAGCTGATGTAAAAGATGGATTTATAATGCATGGTAAAGTTTGAAATGTATTATATTCGAATGAAATTTTGGTTATAGCCAGTTAGATGCTTCTGAATTCAATGGTATAGTCAGATTTTTAATACAAGAAATCTTGTGTAGAAATAGACTTTTTGGTCCACTGCATATTTAAAAACAAATGGTTTCACTTCAGTGTAAAATGTACGTTCTACAGGGGTGGTTCCATTTCAAGTGGGTCCCACCGCATCAGCTTAACCATTCACCCACAATAACGGAAGTAGTAAAAGTGAGACGATGCAATGGATATGCCATGGAAGAAATAAAAACAATTAAACGGATTACTATAGCGACATCAGATGGAAATAAAATCAGGGGAAAACCAAAATTAAAGTGGTATGTATAAACTGTGGCAGCTACAGCTGAAAACTTGTTCTGTTCCGTAAAATGTTTCCTTATTTGGAGATGAAATTATCTATCTACAAAACTGATCACTCTTGCTAAAAAACATATTTTCGAGGGCCTCTGTTAATAAGTTTTGCAGTGTAACTTAGCCACTTCCTAATGGTCCCATTACTATAAAATTGAAACCCCATTTTATTTTTTTTCTAAGCGTTTGCAAACTCTTTTTCCTACTTTATTGCTGAACTAATTGAGTTTGATCTACATTATATGCTATTTTGAACAATTTTAAACTCTTCCTCACTCACTTTGATATATGAATATCACTGCATTAATTGCTAGATTGAATATATAATTAGAAGAATATAGAATTATAAGAATATACAATAGTCATGAATCTACAAAGCTACATACCGTCGACATGCAACGGTTCATATGATCGTGTGACGTGTGATCACTAACTTCTAATTAATGAAAATAATCTAGGAAGATTCTCGTAGTCAGATATGTGCAAATGATAAAATAGAAAACACCAAGCTAACACACCTCACACGTTCGACTGTAAATTTTATTTTTGATAGATGTACTTCGTTTCAAAATATTTTCCGTCTGCATTTACCCCTTATGAAAATCATTATCGAGTAGCTTCCAGTCAACCGTTTACTTGCAAGTGACACGCTATGTGATGGAATAATTTCAACTGCTGTTTGCGATGCTGTAACGGGCGCCAAACAGGAGATTAAAAACTAATCGATCATAATAATTGCTCTGTAAAATTATTGTAACAGGAGAAATTTCTACTAATAAACGGTGGCGTTTTAAACGTAAAATGCAGTATTAATATTCAAGACGAATACATGATAGACAGTGGCAGTTAACGTGTATGTAAATGAAGGAAAATAACACTTAGGCATTACGAAAACATAGAGTATTGTTTCCTACTCTCTAGCGCTTTTATATTGATTTGCCCATACACTGTCCTAATCTATTGAGGAGCAAATTGATTTTGAAATCGTAACTGATTTCTTAACATACGTATGTATATATGTGTGGGAAGAGCAATGGATCTTTCTGCGATTATCGTCCATTACGCTTCATTGGCAGCTTATGGGCTAGCAAAATTTTTTTTATTGGAATTTTACTTTTTATTGTCTAGAATATTTTCATTTACTGAAGCAGCTTTAACAGATTACGCGCAGTTCCGAATTATTATTTTTTTAAAGATTATAAGGTATAGAAAATTGTGCTACAAATTATAAATAAACTGTTTGATTACATCAAGTTAATGAACTATCTAAGTAAATCTTGTTCTTCCAGTTTGATTTAATAGAGGAAGTGTTTTCCATTGACAGAGAACAAATTAACAAGGCTATATAAAAGTGGGTCTTTTCTTTTTTCTAAGTTACCGCGTTTAAGTACAAAATGAGTTGCACGTGCAGTGATACTAATGATGGAATAGTGGATAAGATGGCAGCACGCATTCTTAATTGAGGCGAAGTACTAGGTTATGAACAATATGAGGGTAAACTGGATCCCATAGTATTTAGGCCTATCATGCATTCACGCTATGCTAGGTATCCCTCTAGGCTGTTAACCAACCCACTGCTCGTCACCCAGCATAAACCTTCTATTTGACAGTGCCTAGCACAGGCAGAGGAAGTGTTTCAGTGTTTCATCTTCAGCTTGGCAGCCCTTGCATGGCAAGCAATGTCCAGTCGGAACCCCGACAATCATGAGAAGGCCTGCTCTGGACAGTTTCAGATATTTAAGTGCTCTTCACTTGTTCGGATACGTGAGTGATTTTAGCGGTACTGCAGGAAATAATAATGATAGCAAGGACTGCGGGGTAGTATGGCAAACAACAAAAAAGTATCACCACACCCCGCCCCACAAAAGTTTAATTAATGAATCCGGTACAGCCGTTTCGAGGATGCGTCGATCCACGTTGGAATATTCCGTTCGCAATGATCTACAAACAGTAATGCCACTGGCTCCAGAAAATCCGGAATGTAACTGGCACGATGCCACGAATGAGTACTAATGGTGACCTGGGAGAAGAAGTGACAGCGCTGTAAACTATTATCCCGACTGTAAGTGCTGCATGCCGGCGAGAAATGCACCCTTCATTAGCCCTTTTTCAAGACCCCCGAATAACCTCCACCCTACACCCATGTTACAAAGAAAATCGATATTCATCACTAAACATTATTGAGTTCCACTCATTCCACCACTGTTGCCGTTCCGAGCAGTAGGTTCGTCTAGCCCGTCTACGATTATGTGCTAAAGGAGGTAATCGCAATAGAAGCCGGTAGGTACAGAACTTCACATGCACTATTGTCCGTAATGATGTTCTAAAACCGATAGCGTCCCACCACTGTTGCGCTAAAAGTGTTACCGACTGAAACCAGTATTGCACAATCAGCGCTTCAAAAAAAAAATTTTCGGAGGTGGTCCCTTTAGGTTCGCCTGAACCTGCTCCTCCAACGCCATAATTCAGCCGAATTATTACAATACAATTTCAAGTATAACCTTGTTATGTCTTATATGTTCTTGCGTCTAACTGACGTTGTCTTCTTCTATTCTATGTTCCACCATTATGTGAACCCACTGTGTTCACCAAGACAATGTTACGTGAAGCTGATGCAACGTAAAGCAGTATAAACAAATTATAAAATCTATTGCATTTAACTTAATCTACATACTTTACCATTACATCAGAAACTATTTCATTGCAGAAATGGAACAGTTTATGGTTTATGGCAGATGGAATAATGGGCCCCTTTTTTTCGAAGATGCCCGTGGTAATGCTCTAACAGTAAACGTAATTTCTTACAGAAGCTAATAATAATAAAATAGTGAAGAGCTTCTGCTTCAATATTTTCCTTACGACGCTGACATGATGTTGTCCCAGCAGGATGTTACTAGAGCACAGCTGCCCATAAGAGCTCTTTCCGAATTATTTCGACCCTCTCAAATTTTCAAAGATGGTGACAATAGAGTGGCCCTTACGATCGCCTGACTTTATAACCTTGGAGTTCTTTTTATGGGAATACCTTAAACACTGTTACCATTAGCTGTCCTGTAACTATCGAACAGTTACAACATTGCATTCGATATGAAATCAACCACATTCTAGTTGAACTATTTCAGCGTGTGTTCCGTAAACCAAGAATACTTATATAGGTATGTTATAAACAAGAAGGCGACCATACTGTTTAAAACATAAATACGCATTTGTATACTGTAATATTTTGCTAAAACAACGGAGTTTTTCATGCGTAATTTCTTAAAAAGAAGCTTTATACTCTGAGTTGCCTTGTACATTTTTCAAAATAAGTGGGATTGATGCAAAATTCACGAACTATGAACGTTACAATTTCAATAACGAGAAGTGGATTTAAAGTGCCCTGATAACACCTATTAGAGTGCTCACAGGCGCGCACTTGGTTTTACAATAAAACGTAATTGCTCATATAAGAACCCTCAATTCGAATAAGTGGTAGGTACAGGAACTTACTGGAGATTTTCCACAAACAATTTCCTCGCCTTTATTCCCGGATTAAAATGCAATCACATGTTCGAGAGTATTCGATCTTCTCGGAAGTAATGTTTAATTTCCTGTTGTCGACGAAATTCAAAAGACAAACGAAGACTTCAACTCCACACCGCTTCTTTCCAGCTCAGACAGCAAGAATTCCATCGCCGTTACCCGTGGAAATGGAAATTTAATCAGTTGTTACTGCGACTATTCCGAATATATACCCGCGTTCGGCGAGGCGACCAGCAGCGTAAGAACTAAACCGCCATTAAATTTGACGAAGTATTTCATTAGATTAGGTACGATTCGGTTTAATGGGCTTCTAAATCTTATTTTTGGGTCGGTGACATATTGAGTGAATTAGGTGGAAAGCCGGTAACAGTGTTTGGTGTATAGCGACCGGCGAAACCCGAGCTGTCAGTACCTCCCTGGTCGGCTACGACGCGACGGTTAAGGTGCGTTACTTTAAATTCACGAATCGTCGGCCAAATATCGAATAGAAACGCTGCGTTCCCACCGAGGTCTGTTGCAAATCTTCTTCATCTGACAGCGTCCTGTTGCCTGCTTTTTGCGAGGGATCTTCCATAAAGTATGTGGTTTACCGGAGTATATTGGTTTTCTCACCACTTTAGATACAGCGGGTGTATTGCTTAATCTGATACCGCACAGTTTGCTGGTTTATAATTTAGATAAGGGTAAACGATTAATTGTTGTATTGTAGATTCATCTGTATGGGATTAACATTCATGGGTTCAGATATTTCTGCATAAATATGAGATAAGCAACTTAGGTGGCAGATTTGTGTAACAGTCGGTTAAATGACATACAACTATAAATATAGGATTGTTTGAATTTTCTTGCCAAAATTAACACCTTGCTGCCATTAATATTTCATGCTCTAATTATATTCATTCAGAAAGACAACCACTTTTCAAAGTTTCAAAGTAAAAATTGTATTTCTCCAAATGGAAATAAAGACAACATTATAAGTTAAAGCGAAACGTGTTCCGGGTTCGCACCGTGTCATGGTTAATCGAAAACTGGACGTTTTGCCCACAGACACACATATGGGGCTTCTTCAGGAGAAGGAAAGGTGGTAAGCTGCAGTTAGCACAGTAACCCAACGTGTAAACCACACAAAAGGCGAAACTAACTGAGAAGCCCCATATGATTGAGGGCGAAACGTCGAGTTTTCGATTAACCATGACATGGTTCGAACCCTAAACACGTTTAGTTTCAACTGACTCTGGACATTTAAACATTTGGGTAATAGCTTAAAAAACTATTCTGTTTTTCACTACTTATTTTTAGTTCTTCAAGCACTTATCACTTCGATTTTCCAAGAATACGATTACGTTTTTCCGTGGTACACACAAGTTGGTTTTTGGCTTGGTCTAATCCTGTACATGTATGATATCGTCGCGATGGACCCTGCTGACGCAGAAGTTGGGCCTTGTTTTGTTCTTGCCTTCTTTTATTTATACTTATCTACATTTAGTTTTATATTTAAAAATAATTTGCGCTTGTTGCAGTGCTCAAATAAATAAGAAGGATAATTAAATTAATTGTGGTTTTTGCAAAGAAAAGACGTTCAAGACTTTGTGTGTTGAGTTAACGGAAAACGAAGTAAAGAAAATTAGTTCTAATTGCGACTTGTCTTGGTCTACGAATGTTTAAAATTCGGTAATTAGTCTAAGATCAACTATTTGCCTTGCAAGAAATCAAAATTTTGAAATTAAACTAATCTACGCAGACAGCTTTCCCGGCTAATCCTTTGCCGAGGGAATTATTCGGAAGGATATAGAACGGGAGAAACGTAAGAATAGTGTTGTTATTGTAACTGTTACTGATTTTAAGTTTAACAGATTGGAAAAATGCGATGCAACTAAACTTGAATCAAAAAGACCTCTAAAAATGACTTCTAGTTTTAATGTTGTTCCTAAGCTACTTAATAAACTAAATTATTAGAAGATTCGTCTAAATAGGCTAATATGTTAATCTTACGTGACTGTATGCCATTTAAACTAAAATTAATATAAAGGCCTTAGAACAAAGCTTTGCGATCATAAAAATAACGGTGAGAAGGGCATCAAAATAATGGTGTTCCTAAAATCGTTTCTTCAAATTAAATCGGTCCAACAGATTTTCACACCTTAGCGCAAATTACAAAATGTCCGTAGTTTCCGCACTAAACTCAATTCTTCGTTCGTCTCCAATTCTTCCCCCAATGATATTCTTCTTCTGACCGAGACTTAACTCCATAGTTCGGCTTCAGATAATAAAAAAATATAACAGAGTACAAGAGTTACTCTGTTATACGTTGTGATCATAATCATTACGCTACTGGCGGTTGGCGTTTTAATGGCCTTGTAGCCCGGTTTTGTTTTAGTAGCATATGGGAAAACCTATTCTGCGGGAGCGAAAAAAGGGAACGGAGCTTTGAATTTGTAAATATTTTTTAATAATGGATATTTTTCCAAATATGCTAAAGTTATTGACATCTCGTTGAAATACTGATGTATTTGTAAACAAAGAGAAAGGGGATTATAATTTACTCATGATGAAAATGAGTAATCAGTGATGAGTAACGATTAAGAGTAATCATTCATTTTCGAGAGTTATGAATGATGATTGAAAATGTGATACGTGATTAATGATTGATGAGTATTTTTACTCATGATTAATACTCGAGTAATTATCCAACACTGCGACTACGCAAGTTCTGGATAAATTATTTAATGTAAGCCACAGTATGGTGGTGAATTTTGGAGTATAATTCACTCTATTCACTATATAGTAATATATAATCAAAATTTATCTCATAAGATAATGAAAGATTTCTGGCGTAATCTATGCTTCATTACTCAAATTACCTACTTTATATAACATTAAGTGAAAACATTTACTATGGTAGTAAATAAATGCAATTAAAGATGTAAATGTTGAGATTGATACACAGAAAGCCAAACCTCTTTACAGAGTACAAAATTAATAGCTTAAGAAAATATATATTATTGATTATGGTCTTTTTATTTTGTAATCACACTAGACTATATTATATGTTGTCAGAAAATGTGCGTATACAACTCTCCGGCTTTAAGGATTATTTTGGAAAATATTATCCTAAAAATATATCTTTATGAAAAAAGGGTTGCTGATCTCTAGCCTAATACATATGTATTTATAATTAGGCTATATAACTCTATGCGAAGTCAAAGGTTACGTTTAAGTGTTAAAACGGTACATTTAGTAATTAAAAGCAGGAGAAATATGATGTGCTTTTTAATAGCAACAACGTAAATAACTTGACTGCGCACATTAGAAATCCCACAGTCTACATTGCAAATATTAGATTGTGAAGGTAGACCTATGATAGAAGTTGCTCTATTTTATTTTTTTCCTAGTTAGCACTAGTTTTGCAAAACAATTGAAATAGTGTTACCAATAATTAGGATCATATTGCATATTCAAATTTGTCACTGTTCCAAAATGAACTGTTGTAACTAAACAAAAAAAAATGATACTAAATATCTAAACAATTATGTAAAGAGATTTAAAGATGAAGAAGTTGAAAATTCCCATTTGCAGCATACCCATGCTTCAGAAATCCGGCGAACTTGAAGGCCACACAACGTCTTCGCGCAACGATATTAAGCGTATTGGAAACGTTTCTATTAAAACGTCAATTGATTTCTTGCCGTGTAAGGCGTCGCTCTATACTTTTGAAACCCCCTTTGCCTCTTGTTGCCTCTTCGTTCCAGAAAGTTGCGAAGCATCTCGATATAACGGTTGGCAGTTACGGTAACATTTGCGTTTCTCTGCTTCTTCGAGCAGAGAACAAGCGGGTGACCCAAACTTCGAACGATCCAGCAGCATATCAAAGAATAATTCGCTGGCTGTGAAGCCATATTTCCTTAAGTTGCAGAGGATTTTCTGCCACCCAGTAGCAAAAATTGCGCTGGATAACACTGCCGCCTAAATGAAATGAGCTTCATCACTGGTTATCAAAACAGCAAGTTGTGGGATATTTTGAAGGATATCGTTACAACATGCTTTGAGGTTTTCCCAGTTTCATTTCCGGCATAACCATCATTCTGTACTAGTGGAACCTAAGCTCTGCGCGTGAAAATGTATCTTTAACAGTTAAACTTTTGGTAGATCTCAGAATTGACGCCCTTACAACTTCGATATTTTCTGGCATCCGGATGCTTCTCTGTCCACTTCTTTGTGGTTTTTCTTTTAAGGCTGAATCTGTAGCTCCGACCCATAACAACATTGATTTGCGGGCTGCAACAGGAGCATGTATGTCAAGCGCAAAATGAGTACAAAAATTTCTTTGCACTACTTATGAACATTTAAATAACTAACACACGATGTTCACTTGTCCAGTTCATGATCACAACTAAAATGGCAAGGCACATAATATAAGCTGCACACACTACGACCTTCCCTCCCTCTGTTCGTTGATTTAGGCACACTGCCGAAGCAAAATGTGGGATTTTTTTTACGGACCTTGTGCATCAAAGAGATTTATTTCAAAGAATTTCTTTCCAAAGCGCGTGCACGTTTACATTATATAAACTAGAGCAGAAAAAAATACTTTCCGTTGAATCTAAGCAGACTTTGTTAACAATGGCATCGATTAGTGGATTAAAAAATATCCCACCTAAACGAAGATTTTATTAAAAACAATAATAAAAGCTTTTAACTATAAAAGCTTAAACACTGCGCAACGCAATTTATGCAAAGGATGACCGCCCTCACGATATTGGATTCTAGGATCTTATAATACGCACGATTCTCGGTCGATGCAAAAAAAAGAAGGGATTTTAAAAAGGTGTCGCAGATTAAACGACTTTAATCAGCGGATTGTCCTCACATTTTAAGCCGGACGGCGTAGCGTAATCGAGTGACGCATTACTTGTGCGGTTTGCGCTTGGACCGCTCTTCGATTGCAGTCTATTAAGCTGAACAGTGACGTGGCGTAGTCGGACGCTTAATCTGCATATTCAGATCTAGAGCGGGTCTCGTCAGAATCGTAGCTCTAATGAGATTAATTCGGTTAATTAAGTTATTCTCCTTGATACCGACTAAACAAACAAACGACCGACCGCTCTTGAATAAAATGGAATCGTTTGCCCCATGGAAAGAATTTGAATGTAAAAGTTTAGGAATGGAAAGAAAATGTAAATTCGATTTCATTGTGAGATTCTACGATTAAGTAGAGGTCTTGCGCAGGTCAGAAATTATTTGAATTAGACACATATTTAACAAATAGTGTGATCAAAGCAAATTACTGTAAACAAAGAAGGAAAACAGTTGTAATTCCGCGGAAGTATACTGAGTGAAAAAGATACGTAAATACAGTAAAAAGGTAGTATAAAAAAGTAACAATTCCTTTATCAAAATTGGTCCAGCGACCGAGCCGTTTCGATAAATGGCTGTTTATCACATCTAGAGAGAGAAATATTTAGAGAAGAAAATATATTTAAATATATACACTATATGCAATAGATGAATTTTTATGTAAAGAATATACTAATGATAAATCATAAAGTAAGGTGATAAACTGGTGTTTATTATATTGATGTCAGTTTTTATATTTTTTCACCCTTGCGATTATTTTATAGATTGTGTACTGAAATATCCTATGTTGTCATATTCTCTGAACATGAACAATTAACTGCAGAAAGGAAGAAAAGCGCTACTTCTGGTCAGCTTTTATTTTGTTTTTATAAAAACCCAACCCAGAGAGCGAAACATTGGCAGACTCATGCGGTTTCAACCTGGAAACCGTTTTTTTTAAAGAGAGTAACGGCCTCGGAAGTCTACAACATTCTCGATATTACTGCCAATACATTTTTACAAAAAGTAACCACTGATCACTACTCATTCACTATCCCAATCCCACTAAGATTTCAATGTAAAGAGACAATTCGTCGACATTACAATATGTAAATATGCAGTAATAAAGATATGTAAATGATTTTAGTAATGACTAATGAATAGTGATTTCAGAAAACAGACCACAATGTCAACGTAACAATAATATACTGTTGTTGTACTTTCTGGAATAGAGAGTCTACAAACGAACGGCATGAATGTAAGAGAGGGAGATACGCAGTTGCGCAGTTGCGCAGTTTTAATTTCATTGAGTTTATGTGAAATTCTGTTCAAACATTTGCAAAATATTTACGTCGCTACTACTTCTATACAGATCCATTCGAAGGTACTTATTAAACTAACCCACGTGTTGCAAGAAATTGCCCTCTCCCAATATACTACTCTCTTAATATCTACAATATGATGATGAGAATCGGGATAAAAATTACATCACGAATCTCAAGATATGTTCTATAACCTTGAATTATTTTATAAGAACTTTTCAATATAAAAAGACTAAATGTCATTTTAGCACATAATGAATACATGAATAAATAATTACATAACGTTTGGTAGGACATCTAAAGACTAATGCAAACACTCTACTAGCGCATTGCACAGATTTGTATCTTCGGTACCACACTAGTTACCCGGATACGCTACTGCTCGCGAATACTTCATATATTTATTACAAAAGTTTTCTAATTTAGTTAAAGTGCTACTAGCAACAGATTTCCAGTAAAACGTTTTCGTTCTATTGTGTCAATGTGTTTGTTTCTTGTATGCAGTATTTACCAAATTAAATAGTAGTTGCTTTGTATTCAGTAAATAAATGTAGCTTTAGACTTTAACCGAACGTTGCCCTAATTTTTAGCTTTTTTTTCTCTGCACTAATTCTATTTACAATACAAATCATGAATCTTTGCGGTTGCATCATTGAGTGATCGGTAAAGTGAAGACAAGCGTAGTATTTAAAAATTGGAGGCACACGTGTACACAAGCGAGATAGTAACATAACGTACGTCATACTTAGTTAAGATATACGTCCATATTTTGTTAAGTATCAAACTAATTGAAGTGAGACAGTACATGGCCGAACAATGCGTAGATAAGAGCTTTCGTAATGTTTACTGCAGTGCATGTAACCCTTAGATTTGTAAAGAAAGTAATATCACTCCTTTTGATATTTGACATTTGTTTTGTACTTTGTATTTGCATAAATTTAAATAAAAAATGAAATGTGAATATTATAATGATCATAATTTAGTAAAATGTCTTGCGGGTGGAATTTTTAATGTATAAAGCTTTGTTTTATTCATTAAAAACGTAAGTATTTGCAGCATAAAAAAATAATTAAATACTTCCTGGTTAGCTGATTATGGTTTCATCCTTACCTCTCTCTATTTGTGAAATATATAAGCGACAAAACAGATGTGTATCTTATATTTATTACAATTCTTTATTAATATTAGTGATTTTACACACAGAGCTTGAAAAATTAATCTGCTCTTTAATAAAACAAAATATTAAATGATATCATACAGGTATTACGTTTATCATCTTTTCTCCAAGATTGGAAAGGTTGTTTTTCCAACAAAACACTGTGATAAGGTGCATTATCCATAACGACTAAAAATGGTACTTCAAGATTTGGTATTAACCGTTCCATTACCCAACGTTATAATGTTTCGCTATTCATTTCCCCGTGGTAATCAAAGGTTACTTATTTTGAAGGAAATATTAAAGAAGCATCTTTTATAAAACCATTTATTGTTCCTGCGTGAACAACAATATGTCTTTTTCCATCATAACCTTCCGGCTTCCTAACGCTTTTAATATCTTCATCTTGCGAAGATCTTCTTTTGCTACCCTTAGAAAATATCCAAGTTTGATCAAGAAATACGACTTGTTTCTTCAAATGAGATGTTAAATTTTTATGGTAGTTACGTAAAAATTAATATCTTAGTGCAGCGATATTATTTTTTTCCATTAAAGCTCTTCGATTATCATCTGCTTTAAATTTAAAGTCTATTGATGTCAATAATTGGTTTAAGGAAGAAATACTAATGTGTAAAATCTATTTCTCTTGCTGAATTTCAATTTTAAATATTTGCTATTTAGATAAAATATTGTGTGGCAATTTGTGTTACTTACTTTGTTTATACCATACATGTCATATATAGTGTTTCGTACTTCTATTTTCATTCGGTCATCCAAATCTAGGGTTTTGGACTTGAGACGGGGTGTGTATTTTGCAATAACAGAAGTAGGTGGTATGTTTTCCTTTCTTTGTTTGATGTTTTGCACTGTTTTCAAAGATATGCCTAATGCATTAGCAACTCTCTAAAATTCATTCAATGCTTAACCATAATATATGAATATACATTACTTCATGAACAGCATTCACAGATATCAGAGGCCCTCCATTACGTTTCTCAGCTTCAAAATACTACAGCAACTTAAATACCAACTCCTGGGAGTTCGGATCTAAGCGTCGGTCTGGCATGGTAATTTCTATGTAAATTTCACAAAAATAGTAAGTCTTTTTGTATCCGCAGCAATAACAGAAATAAGTGGCGGTCAAAATAAAATGGAAACCCGAAACACCGTAGTTTTCAATGTCTTTAGATAAAAGTTTAGATTTAATCTAGTCAGTAGTTAATAATATGATATTAAAGGACGTGCTTTTCTTCAGTTAGATATACATAAATCGATCCTTGGTTTAAAGAAGATTTTTTCTTTTATATGTTTTAAGTATTAATGTCAAAATGAATAAAATGAAACCATACTTTCTAGATTTCAACAAAATTGTTTTGTCTTACCCAAAAATAAATTTCTTTATTTTTTTTCTTAAAATCCAACTCGCACTTCTAGAAGTCAATGAAACTTGCGTGGTTTAGGACTATATGAAGTAGCCGCTTTCGTTTTGGTCCAGAAACGGTTTTTTTTGGGTGAAATTTGCTTTTGAAAATCGAATTTCTGCGTTTCTCATTGATTCTTTCCTAATAGATTACCATAAAAACAATCGATACCTATAGTCATTTAGCATTTTTAAAGAGCAAACTCTCAGGTATTCATGTTGCCTTACTGGGAGCTGAGACTCTCGTATTCGTTTTTTCACTGCCTACTGATACGCTGAGCTTTCATAGTGACGTTTGACCAGAAGTTTTATTATAACAATGCAGCAGCAATTTTAATAATTCAACTCATCTTTCTTTAAAAATTGTTACTGTAAGCAATTATAAAACAAAAAAAGCTCTTCTTATGAGAAAAAACTAATTTCACACAACGGTTCTTTTACTAAAGAAGCCAGGCATCCACGATGTGGAAATAATATTCTGAAATTATCTGAATTTATTTGAAGAGTTCTATTGCCAGGTGAAATATTCCTACTTGTACAGAGTGGGCCAAAGTCGACCCTTTTAATAGGGAACTTATATTTCTAAAGGAATTAGACAAAAGCTGACCTAAGCTTTTTGAGTTCGATTTTAAAGAGAAATCGATTGGCGAAATCCCTATTTTTATATCTTCCTTAATATAAGAGATTAAGAGCGTTTTCTTAAAATGTGGAATTTTTAAAAACCGTTGTAACTTTTTTATTTGTGAAAATGTTATAAATCAAACATTCATCAAACATAAAAACTACATTAGGGAGCTTTTTGACCCAAAATCCTATGCGCTAATTTTTTCTTTTTTAAACTCCTATTTCTTTGAGATATTATGAAGGATATGAGGATAGTCCATTATTGTTTTTTTTTTTTATATGGAACACCCTATATATTTTTACACTATTGAAAACCATAAAAAAATACCTTTAGAATGATATAACACATTTGATATTTTATTTAAATAATTTTTAAATTATTTGTTTTTCTTCATTTCACATTATTTTAAGATGACCATGAATGGTGGTAATTAAGCAAATAAATGATTTCAACAAGGCAGAAAAAAATTGTTTTAATATTAAATGTGACAAATAACAATTCAAACAAATTAAGCTAAGGAAACCATTAATAGCATTACTGATATTATAGCTCTAAGAAATTAAGAGGGTTTATTCGGTAAAAATTCATAATTGAAAATTGGAAATTAATCATGACTAGAATTAAAATAAGTTGGTTTCTACAATTCTTACCGGCATATTTAAACGAAATATTTACAGAATACACCTTTGTTACTAAAAAATGCGTAAACATGATAAATTATAGCAAGTGTTTGAATTGTCCGCCATTCTGTTGTAAACATAATCGACACCGTTTTCTTACACTTTGAGCTGAGTTATTAACTCGAGCGGAGATAGAGAGTCGAACGCTTGCATTGTAATTCAAAATGAGTAACGCTTACTGTTCAGAAGTAGCTGATATCCCGACAGGAACCACGTAAACACAGTGTTTGTATTGGAACTTCGCTACATAAGGTTAGTTTTTGTTTTTCTAAAACGCATTTAAAAATTTATTTATCTCTTCAAATTAAATTCAAATTTCTACATTTTCTCAATTTCCGCCTTCAAACATTACAACACGTAACTACTATATGGAGTTGTCAATAGAGTGAAGATAACGTTGTTGGCACAATGACATCAGATTATAAAAGATAGTGACTAAAAACACAATTTGGTAAAGTTTACAACACCCAAAATATTAACTCGTCACTATTTTAGCATGTAGTTCATATTACAAATACGTATAGTGTAATCTATAACACAGAATAACCTTACGTCAAGGAAGATGTAGTATCTAGACATAAATAAATTAAACAGTAAATTACTTGTACGCCTATAAACAATGTAAGTAACTATTCAAACTCATGTGTAAAATTACTTTTACTTTTTAAAACAGTTTGCTACAAACATAGAAGCAATTTATTATTCAATAATAATAATAATCCTTATTAGTGCTACTTCACAGCAATAGTGCTTACATAAGTGACACAAATGAAAGAAAATGGAATAAATCTAAATGTACAAACACATGTCGTAGCTATTACTATTTAGATATTCATCGACTGAATAGAAAGCTCGAGAAAGTAAATATTTTTTTAATTGTCCGTTTAAATGAAGAAATCGGTAAATCCCCAACAGTGTTTGGGATAATATTATAATACTTAGTAGCATAGTAACTTATCTACAGGCGGAACGCTCTCTTGCATTAGTTGTGCCAAACGAGGTTGTTGAAATCGAATTTTTTGTTGTGCCAGTCTCTTGAATTTCCTCTTGGCATCTGCTGCGATAACAGCAGTAAAGTAGGTGCAGGCTGACTTGCAGTACACTGATGAAAGCCAAAGAAGTCCGAAACGCCAGTGTGCGTCAGCAGATTGGTATACCAAACACCGTTTTTTAATTTTCTGAAATAACCTATTTTCTCAACAGAAAACTGGTAACAGTAATTGCTACAGCCTTTTTTAAATTTTGTTCGGTAAAATTAGTTCGGTTTGCGGTCAACAGATCTTTATGTTTTGAAATGTACCTTTTACAGCGTATTATTGAAATATGACAAAGCGTTGCAAATTTTTAAAATATGCGTCTATGTAACTCCTCTGAATGAAGAGGGTTTGATATTATTTCCTTGCAGTCCTTAATACTTTGAGAAACATTTTCTTAGCAGTTAATAATATGTTTTATTCCATCCAAATATTTGTTATAAAACAAAGCTACTTCAATCTAACTGCCCCACCTCGCCACCACTGGGGTTGGTGGTAGAGTTAGATTCGGATTTATAAAACCTAACCAGTAACGGTGCTTTTAGAAATGCCTTTTTACGCCATTTATTATTTTGTCGGTCATTACGGTCGGTACGGTCGGAAAACGCCTTCAATATTTACTATAGATCGTCCAATTATGTCGGTAATTTCATCCAAAGGTAGTTATTTTGAATATTGCTTCTAATTGTATTCAGAATCATGTCAAATAATTTAGCAATACGTAGGTATATTGGGAATATTTCTATTTGTATATTTTTAAAAAAATTGTATCAAAATCGCGTTTTGCAATTTATGCAGAGGAAATATTGGCTGCTAAAAACGCTAAAAATGAACGTACCTGAAGGACCTGCAGTTAATTTTAACAACAATTCGTAATCAACTTTAGCATTAGAATACGTATCTGGTGTATTCTACCATAACGTTGCGTTAAATTGTGAACTACACTAATTTAGTAAAATTGCACTAACGGTGCAATAATAAATATGACCGGGAGTTATTAGATTTCACTAGATATTGTACTATGTATTATAATTCTAGTTGTGATGATATATTTTTTCTGTGCAAAAGCAACTATGATAAACAATACTACTATCGCAGCGAGTACAAAGGTACTACCATTCCATATAAGATATTCTGCCTGCCACAAGGTTATAGCATTAAATTTTTTTCTTATTTCATGGCATCTTTATTTAGAAAGCGCAAGTCATGCCCAATAATTAGGTAAAAATACTGTATTTTTGCTGTCCTTTTGTAATTTACCATAATTATGAGACTTTGCGGTGTTTTCCTTCTAATAATATCTTATTGTAAATTACGACTATTACTGCAATTTTTCTCAATGCAATATTAAAAAATATACAAAAACAAGTACTCCAACCAGTTTTTAAATGTCGCTGCTTCTAGAAAATCCTTTCTACCGCGTAATGCCCAAATTTACAAATTGCCGCATTCAATCCACGCCAAATATATCCAATGTGTACGTTACAAATAAACAAGCGTTCTTTTTGTACGTTTTACGCTCGGACGCTTTACCGTCCATTTGCGACTGGGAAGCACCGAGTCCGCTCCGACTCGCACAAGCATTTAGACGTTCCCGGCTAATGGTTCGGTGAAAGCTTAGCTATCAACACGAGTCAACCGCAAACATATATCTTCGGGCTCCGAGGTCCTCACACAAAAGATCCCCGAGCGGCAGTTCCGCCGTTCATATACGTAACGTTCCCTCTACATCTCTTCTCCGCTGCTAATCCATCTTCGTGCGGGTGGTTCCCATTAAGTTTGGATTGGACTGTAAAATTGTAATCAGAAAGAATTATCGGGAGTGCTCTGAGGGATGGGGATTGGGAAACTTCTCTGCTATTCATTAAACTAATTATATTTCATTTTTAGTTTTATTGTTATTTCAACATTTTTCACAATGAGCGACTTTAAAATGGAGAATGACAACGTGTTTTATAATGATATTGAAGTTTATACCGGGTGATTCATTCAGGGTGGCGATGGGTCATATCTCGGTAATCGTCAGTTGTAGAGCTTAGAGAAAGAAATATACTGGTAAATATTTTCGAGATTCTGAAGTTGCCGTAAGGTAGCGTAATTTGTATAACGTAAAAGAAGATATCATCAATGTACAGTTTTAGAAAAATCACTCGACGGTTTGGGTATCCACAACAACGTTAGCACCGTGATCACTTGCATTTTTCCTCTTTATAATTCGGTAAAATCAGGCACCACACTCTACAGATGATATATCTATCCTTGTATCACCTAACAATCAGGAAGGATTCCTGGATAAGATAAGTGCAGCCATAAACCAGATAAAACAATGTGTGAGCATAACAACTTATGAAGATGTTACAACATTTTTGGTTTAGAGTTTTAAATTCTAATCTCTCTCAGACGAAGCATATGCATCAAGTGGTAACAAAAGGAATGGTGCATACTATGCACTGGTCAAACGTAAGGTTACTAAAAATGTATTTTGCTGCAGTATATTCGCACTTTAGTTACAATGTAATACCCTGAAGTGCTTCGTTACGATCTAATATGACGTAGCGTAAATAAGGTTGTTAAGGGTAATATATAATTTAAAATTCACTGAATCGTGCCGTCCAACATTTATTCAACAGAAACTGTTAACTTTGCCGTCATTATTTATGCTCAATTTGTTTGCGTTCAAATTCGTCAAAAACAGTGAATTTACATGTACCCTACAGGAGGCAGAAGTGACCTTAGTGTTCCTTTACGCAAGTCTGCGACTTTTAAAAGATCACCAACTAATTGCAGCTTGCCTACGTTCAACAGCTTATGCCGGAGATACTTTCTTAAGGTCTAAGCATCTTCGTTTTGATACAAAAAAGCTAATGTACTCTGATAAAATAGGCAATACGTTGATTTTCAAAATAAGATAATTCAAATAATGTTTTAAAACACAGAGTTGCGACATTGTTATTATATATTTAGTCACTAAATTCGTAGAGAAATAACACTTTCTAGACCTAATAACGATGTACGTTGGAGGTAATTTTAGGAGGAATATACGTGGTCGTTAAAAATAAAGAAAGAGGAGGCAGAGAAGCGTAGTTCTTTTTTTACTTTGTTTAAAATGTAATCTTTCGTTCGCACTATATTTATCAGAAATTAACATGGCCAAATCAGTCACTAATAAGGAATGATTCCGAACCCGGAATCCCATATAGGAATGTACTACTTTCTGAGTGTGTGAAATGAATTTTTGAAAACTGGAAATTTTCCATTCTGTCTATGCGAGTAACTCGCTAACAGGAAGAGGTAAAGGAAAAACTTTTAAGACAAAAATTGTTTGCTTGAACGAGCTTTATTAAACAACTAAGAAAAAAATTAAATATATCAACACTTTTACATATATTTTTTAGCTGAAGTCGAGGGTTCGAAAATATCAAGCATTGCATCCAGTGCACATGCAACCTGTTTTGTAGTAATGTAAAATTTGTGTTTGATTGAATGCATTTACTGTATTGGTTTCATTAGATTAAATTGTGTGTTACCAAAAAGATATAGGTTGTCCAAAAAGGAACATTCAACGGGTAAATACTAAACGCATTTTTGTAAAAAGATAAAGTGAATGACAAGGAAGCAATATATATATACAGTTCATCACACTTGGGATTAATAATAGATATTGATTGGTTTTGTAGCAGACCTGTAGTGTTGCAAATGGTAGCCATAAATATTATAAATATAATTCGTTTGCTGATGGTAATGTTCGAAGTTGCCAATAACAATAATACCTACGAATACAAACAAAATCGAATTGCACGACATTATAAAGAGATATCCTTCTTGATGCTCAAAGAGAAACATCGTTTTCGTTGGAAAGTGATATAACCTCAACCTCACAAACCACACTTCGTAGAATTCGTAGATGCGGTATATACATATGCCCACACACTGAAGCAGTGTATACATCACCATCTATAATGTTGAGACATGCAAGTCTCTGAATTTGTTGAAGCTACTGTTGCATAGTCTTCTGAGTTATTTTTGACCACCAAACCAAGGTGTATATATTATTGCTATGTGACCAGAAGGTCAGTTCTTACCATGAAGCCTAGTTGGACATGTGCTGGTTCCATGTTAGCTTTATAGCTAGTCGAACGGAACTCGCAAGTATTTAAGTTAATTCCTCAAACCAAAGGTTTTCCCTTCAATGGAGGGAGATACTTTTAGACAGGTCTTTCGCCTCTTTGTAAAAGGTACGACTGCACTCTTTTGCGGGTTTATGCGTAGGTTGTGATTTTGACACAAGTCATATGTATTGTTAATAGCTCTTTGCATAAGTTGCAGTGTGATACTCTGTGATGTTTACCACGGATCATGATTACTAGGTCGTCAGCGTATCCTTACACATCATACAGAAATTAAATTCAGTAATAAGTCATCTACGACAATATAGTAGTAGAGGTGAGATGACCCATTCTTGGGAGCAAACTCCGTCTGGCTCTTGTATCAGCGCAATATGTACATTTGGGCTAGAGAAACCATTTACTAGTGCGTCAGGGGTCACCTTACAGTGCTGGACGTTGCCTTATATGACTATGAATTTAGCTATTTTGCTAACGGACTTGTCCGATTTCTTAAAGGGAGCAGGATTAGTTTAATTTATTATTTGGGGATGCCGGTTTATTTTTTTCCTTAAATAATTACTTTACGTTTCTCGTTTTATTTCTCTTTCAATGTGTTCATTTAAAAAATGCCGTTTGTTTTGTGATATTTTGTTTGGTGACATGAATTTATGTTGCATTGGTTCGTGAAGAATGTCCTAAATACAAATAAACGTTTTACATAAAGAATCTGACGTAAATTAACGCATATTACGGGTGCAAGTATAATTTTACAAGATTTCGCAAAACAAATGGCATTTTTTATGAGCACATTGGAAAAAGAATAAAATAAGATTTTGAAACGTTTTGAAATTGATTATAAAAAAATAATAAACCAGTATACCCGAATAATAAATTAAGCTTTAAACATACTTATACCGAACTCCCAACAATATCAACCTCCGGAAAACTGCTGTCACCTCTATTCATTGTCCTCAAAGAGCAAAGTGGCAATTTCGGCACACGTGTGTCACGGTTGACCATGGAATGTTCATTTAACAGCATCCACATCTGGCAAATTAGCAAAAGAACTATTTCAGCAATGATCAACTCATATGTATTTGTCTAATGTGGGAGCTCATAACATTTTGTTCTTGGACTCCTGTACCAACCCCCTTCTTGCTACATTACAAAACAGTATATTATCCAGCAGACATGCGAATATATAACGATACCGAGGAAAACTACATAAATCGAATAACTTTGTAAGGAAATTTTCTGATCTTGTACTACTGTATGGTTATGGCATTGTACTACACGAACGCAATAACATCAAATTACAATTTCTTAGAGCAGTTTCATCACCATGCAGAATAATCAATTGTATGTTCAAATATAAAAGAAATATATTGGTAAGTGCGTTAAGGTAGAAAGGAATTGACACAATAATGCTGATATATTATTGCAAAGCCTAATGCAATAATATATTATATAATAATAATATATAATAACATTCGACCAATTCCTATTACCTATTATTAATCCCAAACATATCTGCCGAAGAAAATATTTTTGTCCTAAAACTTTTTTTTTATCTCTTACCGTGAGCGAGTTATACGTATAGGTAGAATCGATTTTACAAAAATTCATTTCACCCACCTAAAGTGTTTTCCGCCGAAGAAAGAATGCGTAGTACTTACCTACGTATGAGATCTATACGTTCCCAAATTCCATGATATTTTTTTATTGCCGGGTGTGTGTGTCTTAACTGAACACATAAAACATGTCTTTTAGGATTTGGCCAGGAAAGTAATGGAGATGGTGTAAATGTGAAGTGAAAATAAGCAATGCGCGGAAAAGGTTATTTTGCAAAAAACCATTACGTGCCATTACTAAAAAACTATCGTTGTTTCACTGCGGAGGATGTATGCGCAAATGATCTAAAGAAATAAAGTAGCATACTATTCGATCTAAATCTAATTTATAACGCTAAACTATAACGTAGTACGTAAAATAAATATTGCGTACTGGTATTTTTGGAAAATTTTTCGAAATTAAGTTTACAATTTCAGGGTTAACAAAAATCTTACACACGAGCTTTTAAGAGTGTATGAAAATTGTAGAAGAATAAAGCTTGCACGAAAGTATGGGTATCAGAAAAGTATAGCTAAAAAACGGATAATACAAACATTTTCAACTATGCACAACAGTTAAGAGTTAATGAATAAACAATTTAAGGTAAAAGGTCCTTCGGGTGACTGGGCAGAATTAGAGGCTGCGCATTCGAGTCTTATCAAGGTCAAAAGGCAGGGTTTTCTGCCGGCTAGAGGACACTACACACTAGAAAGCGACTGACAAGCTTTAAAGATTATGTACTCCGTCACCACACGTAAAATAATAAATAAATAAATACATAATGATAATTGAATGGTAAAGTACCAATTAGTTAACTGTATAAAAGTAACCAGAAACTATTCAACAATTAACAGCAATTGCTCTCACACAAAGTTTCCACAGTTTTCCTTGCTTCACTGCATATGCATCACGTCGTCAGTGGTACTGCAGGGGTAAGTGTAATATTAGTTGTTGGGATATGAAGACCTCATCAAAATTTAATCTTCTTCTAAATAACAGGAAGATTAGGCCTTAGACTAAAATATTACTAAACTATTGAAATAAATTTCTTAAAAGTGTTTAAAAATGCCTAAAAACATTAACCAAAATAATTAAATAGGTAGATATAGTGCTTGTTACTTCGGAGAGTAGCAATATAAGCGGCAAGTGTGAGGTAATGAAGCACTCAGAGCAACGCTGATGACGTAGGGTAAACAGAAATATGTCAGTTGACTAATGTACACTCTTCTCGCACATTAGAATTATTTTAGTTAAAGTCAAATATGTTATTTGTAGTTTTTGAAACAAACATACGAGTAATATTGTGACAATGTCTATCAGTATTTGCGTCCTAAAACGAGCAAAAACTTTTATAAAGAGTAATTGTTTTTCACATGTGGACACCAAGAAGTGCTTCCTTTTATTACACCTATCCAGTAATCAGTGCATAGTATTACAACCATTACTTTTAAGAGAATCGTATTAGAAAATTTAATTTTGTTAATAACTTTTTGTTTTTTGTTTTTGTGTACTTTTCTTTTCTTTTGAAGGTTATGTTTACCGGCATTGTATCACTATTTCTATGTAAACTATAGCTTTGCGTTTCTTATGTATTACGTATTTACGTATAGCGGGTAGATTTTTTATTAAACGTATGATACTTAGCCGTGTACTAGCTGTTAACTGTTACTAGCAGTGTTTTTTTTTTGCTGATAAGCTAAAATCATGATCCTATGATCACAATTCGAAAAATTTTACAAAAAACATTGTTCCATAGTTGTTATCAACAACTATATTTTATGTTTAAATGAAGCAGGTTTGCTGAGGTTGACCAGCCATATATTTTTTAGTGTATTAGGGTCGTTGTTATTTCTTTATTCACATCTTCTATGGAAGGATGGTGTTTGTTAGAAATGGAGTCAGTTCCTACAGATACAAACATGCACATCCATGTACGTATGTGTTGCCGTAGTTAGTCTGAGGAATTGCCGACAAGTAAAGCTAATACTGATCGCCCACCGTGATTTATCGGTGCATTAGCTCCTTTTTAAAAGAGAATAAGATAACATTTATGCAGACCTAATGTCTGTCCCTAACCTATAGGATACATTGTATAACGGCACATAACTAATGTGTGGCTACCAATGTACGATACCACAAGCTGTATTTACCGTGTGCTAAGATTATTTAATATCGGATACTTGGGGCGATATATAGGTAATTGGGACATGATTCTATATACACCGCCCTATCAGATAAAACATCTTATATTTAAAATTGGGATTTTCCTTTAATTGTTTCAGTGTAAAATTTAAAAGTTTCAGTAGTAATAGTAAACTTTCCCTAATTTCAACTTCTTTGCGGAATAGATATTTTGGGAGTAGTAACAAGCCAGAAAACAAAATTCAACGAACACCATCTGTATTGCAAATGTGTGGCAGATTACTTTGCATGCGCTCTTGGCTTTCTTATAACTATATAACTTATAACTATATAACTATATTTCCTATAATTATATGATGGTTGGGCCGTATCTCCCTCAAAAGTAAATAAAACATATGAAAGTAAACTGTTATATACGTTAAGCGTATACACTCCTATAGTTAATTGAACTCTATGTAAAACTGAATTTGACACACTTTAACACTTATTGTTAGCATTTATTGCTTTATAGATATCTAATTTTTAATGGTTTAATGTTTACCAAACAGGTAAACACCTGTTTCGTAAATTAAATCACTGAGAATTTAATTGCTGCCACTAAGAGCAGTTTGTTTATAGTAAATAAAAATGTTGACTAGAATTTTGTTTTATCGGTCAATCAAAACGTATCGTAAAGTAAGCACCGCCTTACATCTTTTTGTTTCCAATACCATCAGTTAAATATGCGAATAAAGTTAATTTATATTCTAATTATGTTTACACAGTTCCACAGAAATAATTGTAATTTTATAACATTTATTTTATAACCCATCTTAGATAGAAAATTAATGAGTTGGTTGTCCAGTTGGACAAAAGAACCTCATGGTATTGGATTACCTCTAGCAGTTTATGTACTAACAATGTTATTTTGAGTGATGGTTTCAGTTCTGTTGATAATACCAACTAAAGGACTAAAGTATGTATGTATCTAGGTGACATAAGCGGTTTATTTCATCCTCACTATACTTTAAGTTACTTTGGTTACATAAACTGTTACATTGGTGAAAATGCTACATACCCAGTATGACTTGGCTTTACTTTTTAAGTTTTTGAAATTGTGCAAAATATGTAACACAGTGCGAAAATCTATTTGGCCTTATTTGATGCAACGTATTCAAATTCCTTAAATTGCGACCATAATTCGTCTGGTATCTACAAAAGTTATTTGATTGATTCGTGTGTAGAGTACCAAAGGCTAAAAGCACCTCAAATACTTTGAAATTCTGTTATGTTAAGTTTCTTTAGTGCCATTAGGTATGGAAACAATGAAAATTAGTTCAGAAGAAGATTTATAATTTCCAATACAATTAATAGATATGGAAATTCCAATTCATCACATCTTCACAATAACTTACGAAGCCTCCATTTCCGCTATAAGTATTATAAATATTCTTCTGTATAATTCTCCACATTAGAATAATAAAGCATGAGAAACAGCAAACGTTTGCAAAATTCATTTGAATGGAAAATAACTGATTTTTGAGAGCATACCAAAAACCTACTATTACAAAAAAGTGTTATACACATCTATTCGCATAATCCGAATTTCTGCTAAATTTTGCCGTAGGTAATCGGAAACAAGTGCCTCTAGAGACCCCATTATGGGGATAAACATTTAGTGAAAATTAACTTAACACTTAGGCAAAGCTAAATAAATGTTTACCAAAATGTGTCGAAACGCACAAGTGAAGCAGTCATCTAGCACGCGGTTATCTGTAAATAAAACCAGTCACACATTAGAGCATATTTATGTGGCAAAGCTCATTCCGCTAAAATAACAACGCACACAACTTCAATTTGATATCGTGCAAGATGAGGCGGCTTATAATATTGCGCATTAGACCCTTGTTAGCGGGATATGTGGTTAGTTTTAATTACAGGACGTTGATTCTCCTGCTATATATGAATGTAGGTAGAAAGCCACCAGTAGCAGTGGTAGTAGCTCTCGCAGGCACTAGTACGTATAACAGCAGCGAATAGACGATCCATCAAGTGGAAAGCCGCTCGCTTGTTTGCAGTAGAAAAGATAAACGGAGCGACAGAACCAGCGTTACTGAAGTGTCCGCAGAAAGAACTGATGTTGTCATGTCGGTGCTGATATCCTGGGATTTTCGCAGAAACATCGTTATCTCTAAATTTTTCTCGCTGTTACGATAAATAATAAGAGGAACTGCTTTTAATTAAAGGCGAAAGTAACTTATTATTACTTGTGCAGAAAGTATCGTATAATAATAGTCATCAAATGGAAATGATTAATGAAAACACTAGACGATCTGTTTATATAAATTGTATTATTATTCTATTGCTACAAGTAAAGCATATTGCGACGATGGTTTTATTGTTTGTATTGAACACGTTGTCCCTATTTCAGTTAATTTAATAGAAAATATTTCAGTGTAATAGAGGATAAAGTAATATTTTCTGGTTCCAGTGAATGAAAAACACCACAAGTTGTAAGCTTCAGCTGCATAATAAGTAGCTTAATGTAATAGAATTGAGGAGAAAGGAAACTAAATTGAAAGCTATGTATTCATTTTGGATAACGATCTGATGTCTGAAGCTTCTTTATGAAATACCCTAATGTTACGTAACATACTAGTTATCGAGATATAGAAAAAATACAGCGATAGTCAAATTACTATCAAAAATAGTACAATTGTACGGTTGTATGGTTAAAGATTGTATTTAGGGCAATTCTTCTTTTAAGGCATTTACACCCAGCATTGTACTGGGGCCCAACCAAGTTTTTTTCATGTTACTGGCTTGCTTCTATTGCTGACTATAATTGCTTTGATCGTTTTAGTCTTGCATTTGCTTTGTGCGTATGGATATTCGGCACTTCTAAATCAACAATGACTTAGATCCACCGATTTTCTAAAGTACGAGAATCGAAGCACAACTTCGAGCTTAAACTGACAAAGATTAACAATCAACCTACTACATCAAGCATATATTTCATGTCCACATTCATCATAATTTCCACTCCTAATGCCATAAGCAACTGCCGTATAAATTTCACCCCCAAAAATAATAAATATTGTTACCAAGGAAGATACTCCTAACGTCTCATTTCTTCTACTAATCGTGTCTTTATTTATTATTTGGCAATTAAAGATTTTCTTAAGCTCCCACACAGAAACACCAAATTCGATTCTAAAAATAGCAGGGCAGATTCCGATCTTTCCTCCTCCCACTACAGATACAATCGGCAGTTCCTTTTTCAGTGCTGTCCGTCTTTAATCGACCATAGTCTATATCCCTACAGACTCCTTATTTCCCTGCAACAGCTCGTCGACCTAATGTTTGGTTTTAAGGAGTCTCCGTGCTATTAGTGTGGTGCACATAAGCAGGTAACATGAATATACCTTGTTACCGGCTAATGTTTTAAAGATTTTCCTGCCATTAATCATGGTTCTCAGAATAATTGTCTTGATTTTTAAAGACTACAGGTCTACAGCCTAGATATCAAAATACTTTTAACCGATCTACAAGAATGGTGAAAAGTAACCGTGTTTAGAGATAAATTGCGCGTTGTGTCAAAATCTATATTATCAACTGTGGGTACTGTTCTTTAGTGGACGACTAATTTGAATTTTGGTGAGGTTTGTCGAATAATGTTGTTTTAAGAGTTGCTAAAGTGAGCAAGTTAATATACTTGTAGGACCATAGAAAAAGAACAATACCGGTCAGTGATTCCATTTCTTTGTTGGTATGGGAAAACGTGTGCAGAGATTAAAGAAAATTTGGATGCAATTTAACGAACTTAAGCGTGGCCAGGTTGTTCCATTGAGGTAACTATGGATGATATGATCGATAAAGTTGATGATATCGTGTTTGACCGTCAGGTGTAGATTAAAGAGATCCTTCACGAGAAATAAGGTATGATAAGGCCGTGTCTGCTGACTACTAAACAAAAACGGAATCGCATAATGACTTCGAAGCAATGCTAGGACATGTCTAAATGCAATACGAAAGAGTATCTGCGGCGTTCTGTGACTGTAGATGAGACATGAAAGCATCACTATACGCCAGAAACCAAATGTCAACCGGCAAAGTTATGGCGACGACCTTTTAGGATTCCCAAAGCACAATTATTTAGAAAAGGGTGGCACAATACCATGCTAATTTATTGCACCAATTCAAGGCTAAACTAAAAAGAAGCGAAGAAAAATTCTCATCATCATAAAGACCCTACCCAGCAGTAATTGCTACATCAAAACTGGTCCAGTTACTGTACGAATTGGTGATTCATTCACTATATTCACCAGATTGGGCCTCCTATGGCTTCTTTTTTCTCCAAACTTAGTTTGACGGAAATCGGTTCACGTTAAATAAAGAGGTTATTTGTGAAACATTTTACGGAGTTCGACAAATCCTATTATTTGGATGGCTTAAAAAAGTTAGAACATCGCCAGGTTAAGTGTAGAAAGCAACGAGGTTATGTCGAAAAATATATTTACTAAATGCGTTGCCTTCCTTACCACAGAAATTCACCTTCCCATCCTCGTACTGTGATGCCTTTAGTGCGTTTTGGAATTATTTCAATAAATATCTGAATCCTAAGGGAGTGTTACTTCAGCAGCTTTTCTTGGGACAACAGATCTCGTATTGTATTAAATATCGTTTGCATGAAGTGTATGAAGTAATCTTACTCGCAGCTGTTTAGTTGCCGTGACAATCATTTTTCCATAACAACAATTACATTGTTTTTATTACATTTTGCTTCCCTTCCACAAATGCGTTTTTCTATAGTTACGGAAAGAGGAAAACTGAATTCGAATGTTCGGGATTGACGTATAAATAACCAATATTGAAAATTTAATCATCTTAATACCCACTACATATTTAATAACTAATTGGATATCATTCAAATATTTTGAAGTAGGTGTATGTATCCGAATACATTTCTGCACACACACATTTAATGTTACTGACAACAGCAATTTCAATGTTTCATATTTCCTAAACGAATTTAATATTGATAAATTTATTTCATATCGACTACACTTTTAAACATAAATCTCTTCTCATGACCGCAACCGCGAAGCTTTTAGTAGGATATGTACTGGTAAAATCATTAATTATGTTACTATAAGCATTAGATTGTAAAATATTTTGGCATGTAAAGATGAAATCAACATCAAATGTGTGCATAAATGTAATTAAAATGATTAATACCTGCGGATATTTATGTTTGTGGGTTCGTTAAATAGCGTAACGTAATGGACACGAAATTAAAATGTTGCAGGTTTACTTTCAGAATACAACGGTTCGCCGCCAGATGACACGCAAGCGACAGATTATTTCTCAGTTTTAAAAATGGATACGATCACGCGATGTGAACTAAATGAAAAACATACGTCATTCAACCAGCAAATGAGTCAGAACAGTTCTTTAACGAAACATTTTCATTATTCATTCATACTAGTGACAAGTTGTGAGAAAAAAATTAAGTATTGATAGTGTGTAGTGTGACTTATGAAAATATTTTACGCAAATACATTTACTAGCAAAATCAAGTATTCATTGCTCATTCAATGCCTATTTTAATTTTTTTTCGCGCAAACTGCTGCATATGAATCGCATTTGTTACACTACAAATACAAAGTATAACCAATGTTGCGAATGTATGTAATAGTTTATGGGTTTCAGAATAAATTTCTTCCAAGTTACTTGCAAAATATCAAGCTGCAATGGTCTGATGTTGTTACTATATAAGTTTCTTCGCTTTCCAAAGAACCTACTCTAGAATACTAGAATATAATACTAGACAATTTCCAAATGCATTCATTTACTTTATTACAATAGTCAAATAGCTAATTTTTAAGCTCAAAGCTGCGGCTATATTTTGGTCTGTGATGGTGTGTGTGTAGAGTGTTCTATGGTTATTATTATGCAGAAAGGCCCCGCAGTACCTTCCTTTATGAACTTTTAATCGATAGGAGCCAACATTTTTAAAAGAAACAGATTGACCTTTAATTTTAATGACATAAACAATTAGTTCCAACTTTGGTGTCACCGGAAGTGATTTCAGATTATCTTAAATACAAGACTATGTACCCTGTTGGAAAGGTGTGTAAATGCTCATTCACACTGGCTGTGAGCGTAAGCAGAACAAATCGGCAGCATAATTTAAACGCAAAATCATTGTAGTGGTCGCAATGTACGTAAATATTTTTTACCCAGCCGGTTAAAAACTTAAACCTTTCATACCCGATTTGAGTTATTTTGTGAAGGTAAGTGATATGATGACTTCTTATAAAGCCGCCCAACTGTCATAATTACAGAGAGCACATGCATATCTTCTGTTATTTGGGAACAAAATGTACACAATGGGTGTGTTTTTTTAATTCCATGCTCGAACTTTTGATCGAACAGCACTAGAAGTCAAGTAAAATAAGAGTAAGAGTGATTTAGTACTGTTCGAACAACTCAAGAAATGCAAATATGGGTGCGTATTTTATTTATTTGAACTGCTGATCGCACAGCTGGAGTAACACGAATGTGTTTTTTACAAGTCGAACAAAGAGGAGCTGCCTTTTAAAATTAGTCGAACTGTTTGATCTATGGTTGGAAGTTAAAAACTGCACCCATTGTAAAGAATTGAATTAAGGTAGTTTTGGAAAATCTAAATTTATTGTATCCAAGTTTCAACTACAATTGTTAATCGACATCAAAACTCCGACTCTCGATTTATTTCGCCTAAACTGTTTCAACGTAGCTTTTCAGATATTCATTCGAATACGTTTGGCCCTGAGTGGTAATCGGGGTACCCAGCGCGCAGTTAGTTCTCTCATGCACAAAACTTGAGTCAGTATATGATAAACACGTCCTTTCGAGATTCCCACAATCTCTGCTATGCCTCTAACTTTAGTTTGATGGTTGTCTAGGACCATTTGGAGAGCATTTCCGATGTTATCGGTAGTAGTTGCAGTTGTTGGCCTCGAACATCGCTAACTATGCTTGTTCGACTACGTTTGAATTCAGCGCGCCCTAAATTTCACTATGGCAAATGATGATGCAAAGTTCTCCATAATAACAGCTATCAATTACAAGAATTTACTGACGAGTAACACCATCTTAATGAAACTACTCACATATGGAGAGAAGGCATCGTCAATTTTTAACAAGTTAGTATATTTTTACATTTTTGGGAAGCCAATCGGAGAAAGAGGTTCAATATAGTGGATGAAGAAATCAAATCATTGTCCGTGCCTACCGGTTTATGTCATCACCCACTGCTACTGTACTTGTTTTTTAATTATTTTATTGAACATTTATTGGAAATAATTATTTTACAGTTTACTTATTTTCATTCAAATTTGTAAGAAGCTTCAAATATCATTCGCAGAAGAAATATTTACCGGAATTCTCTGAATCCTACTTAACAACTAATATTTTTCCGAACCAAGCTACACGTACTTACTTAGAAAACTAAGCAGCCATGCTACCTAGTAAATAAAATGTATATATTGCGTGAAAATTTCACTAAAGCAATATATAATTCATACTGTAATAAACATTTTTATACATGCATAGCACACTGGGATTGTATGAATCTCATTATTTGTCGGACGTTCAACAAAAGCTCTAATACAATACGAATTCTAGGTAAAATTAAAATTCTCGCACAACAAAATATAATTCGCATTATTCAGATTGCTGTCGGAAAAGGTTTCGTATATACATTCGGGGTACTAAACGAAAATTCCCACCGTATTTTCATCTTTCCCTTCTTTTTTTGCTACAATGCGTCTCTCATAAACCGTTTCGTGCATTCGTACTTCCATCTCGCGTCGTTTTCCCTTCTTCAATCTAACATTAAAATTAAATTTAATTGTGAGATCTCGACGCTGCAAACGCTGCCGGTGAGTTACAATTTTTATATATCAACAGAATATGTCTCGACCGCCCATCTACATTTCATAACAAGACATCCAATCTAATGTATATCCGCTGTACCTGCCAGTTGTTATTTCGATGACAACGATAGAGTTGTTATTGATTGCTTTCGCCTTGCTTTAGAACTAACAATAAAACTAGAACGAAGTCGCTATACCCTTTTAATGATATGGAAAGACGTAACATCGTTGTATCCATGACGGTATTACCCAATTAGACTTAGAGTTCTATATACAAACAACATTAGCAATCTGCAGCATCAATCGCATTGATATAATTTTACCTCGGTCACTTTTACAATAATAGTCCATTACGGCAAGCAACATAAATGTGTCGGCAACCTCCGTACCACTCAAGTTTAAACTTGTGTGGAGGTTGCCACAGTCCTTGCTATCATTATAGCAGTATCCCAGGGGTTGGCCTCCTGGTATACTGCTAGACCATCAACACAAGACATTAGCTTCTGAAGGCCCATAATCTGTGGTCCAACAAACCTCGCAACAGGTCTGTTGAATTAAAGGTTCATCAGCACCAGATGATCTACAGAACTGGTCCATCGAATTGATGGATCATTAACAAACAATTCGAGAAGCTCGTGGTCCTCAGGCTCATCCTTTTGAAACCTTCATAATTTATTTTAATTCTTGACAACATGGATAGAAGAAAACAAGTTATAACTTGTTTTCTTGCCATTATAGTGGCAATCAAAATTGAGAATGTTTATTTGTAAAATTGCGTTAATCGAAAACAAACTAAAATGTGCATATTCAGTAATTTATGTAAGATAAAAGTAATATTATTTAAAAACATAAAGATTACAGTCTAATGCATTTATGTCTATATCAAAGCGAATAATACAAAATAAAACCAGTAGCTAAATTTATTCTATCAAAACAAAAAATATAGAATCAAAAGTTTAATTATTCGTCCCGATTACTATGTCACTACCATCACTCCTTAGTACATGATGCGATTTTGGTTGGAGGATTATTCGGGACAATTTTGTATTGGGGAGACTTGGTGATATAATCCATATTAACAATTTTGTTTGACTTTGGGGTTAAATTTATAGAGCTTCTCAACATGAGGCATATGTAGAAAACGATGAGTAATAATAAGGATTTATGTGATTTGTATGTATCCATACGTGGGTGACTCAATTTTCTACACAATTCATGTCCTACTTGCTTTGAACGAAAACTGATTCATACACTTCTTCATCAGGATCATTGTCGCGATCACTTGTTTTTCTTGTCTGTCGTTGTTTCCAAAACATCTGCCTGAACTATATCCTCCAAACCTTCTTCTTCCATTGTATGCACCGAGGTGGTGCATACAATGGAAGAAGTTATAATAAGAAGAAGTTATTTAAAAATGTTCATGTTCCAATAGTGATCTAGAATTCTCACCTTCAACTACATTTGGCTATATAATTTTAGTATAATCAAACAAATTTAAGTAATCAACAAATTTCGAAAACAACCAATGAAACCAAAAATTAATTTTTACCACTTTTTTTCGAAAGTTTATGATTTTGCAGCCCTGTAAAATGAAATCGTGTAAAAGATTGCTATGTGAATCGGGGAAGAGGTATATTTCCGTAAAAGGGATGTTTTTTCAATATTCGTCTACTTTTGTACATGTACCAAACCTAACTGAACTAGCTGAGTACCGATGGTTCGTGTGCAACCGCACTGATTCCAAATGAAAGGTATTGAAAATCCACTACTTTTTATTTATAATAATTAACGAGACTTTTTAAAATAAGGTACCTCCTCAGCTTTTCAGGTTGTGTGGTTCTCGAGTAATTAATAATTATGCACCAAAAAATTATTACAAAAATTTTGAATATGAATGATGTTACAGTTAACAACAACAAGTAAAAAGCACAAAAATAGGATTTATTACTGAAAGTGGGGCGCTCGAAGATAGGATAAAATGAATATTAATAATAATGATGCGACATATAGGAAAGATTCACCTTAAGGCTTTACCTACCTTAGTGTACATTTCCAAAAAGCGAGACATTTAAAACGGCCACTGAGTTCTTCATATAGAGAGGAAACATTGCCCTAGCTAATGTAAGACAGATTCTTGTCTCTTCTCGGTGTGACAGTTATAATAGTAAAGAGACGTTATTTAAGATCAATTGTCGTTTCTACATTGCGGAATGGATGAGCTTTGGTCATTAAGGCTATTGGAAGAAATAGAAAAGGTGCATATGGAATTCTATAAACAGATTTTCTGTTAGTCAATTGATACACCACAAGTTCTATTGTCTGTTTGGAAGCCTGTTAAAACGAACATGCGACTGGTGGTTGTAAGTTTTAGACATGCCGGATGATAGTCTACCAAAATGCGCTTTGATGCTCGGTTATATGGAACATCCAGCAATAGAAAGACCCTGAACTGGATAAGTCAACTCCAAGAGAATTTTATTTCCACAGGGGAGGATATGCCTGCGAAATCTAATCAGTTATATGCCACCTTCAAACAAAAACAACAACAAAGATTCATGAGTTGAGTAGAGACGTGGAGACAGAAATTAGGTCGGGCTACTTTCTAATATACTGGTAAATGAGCAGTTTGGGGCTCCCTTTTTTTGCTCATTTAATTTTAGTCCAAATCAAATTTCTTTTATTGACTAATATTTTAGCTCGTTTCCTTACCATCTTGGACCATATAAAAAGAAGCAACAATTCTTTTAGTGAATTTAAATACTAAAGTCTCACTTCAAAATAATAAATTAATTAATCTTTCAGTTTGATTTTGGCTAAACATTATGACTGTACGTATCTTTGGTTCTCTTAAATTTAACGTCAACTAAATGTAAAACTTTGAAGGAGGAGCAAAATTACAAATGTGTTTTTCAATAGTAAACGCGTTAACAAAACTCAAATTTAGGACATTTATTAGTTCATGGCAAGCGTGTGTAAGACCCTACGGCGCATTCAAAATTACGGATTAGAAAGTAGGGAAGAACCCAGAATAAATCAAGTGATGGATAATTTACAGAATTATAAAAAATTAACGAGAATAACCTACTGCAGATTAGCGCTAATACTTTCACGACCTTTCGCTGTTTGGGGATTCGTACACAGTTTCGAGTTGCCTGTTATGCAGGCTTAATTAAATATTGTTCGCTGCAAATGAGCTTGAAAACAAGAGCGCCATTTTGACTCGGTGTTTTACTGCGAAAAATACTTATCCTACACAATCTGCAGGTAACAAGTAAGAATGCTAAGAATGAAAGAAAGACAGCTGCAATCTTTGTTTCTAGTCTCCTACTTTCGAAATTTAATAATAATTAGAATCTTGTTACCTGCGAGCAAACGAAATTCCAATCGAATCGCGGAAGCACAAGTGTACTCGCCTATGCATGTCACAATGCAAACAGGAAAGCAGGAGCCCTAAGTATTTACTCCGCTACCTAGCTTATATATTAGTCTACAGGATTTCGTAATCATTATAACAGAATATGGATTATAATTAATGTAGCCTGTGCAATGTCAAGGTGCATCATTCTTCGCGAATTTACCTACGAAAGTTGTGTACTGCAGTTAATTGGATAAATTTACTTCAATTAACGGGCGAGGAAATAAACGCGTCTCCCCCAAAGGAGCTAGTACGCAGGCGGCGGAATTTATTGAGATGTTCATTCCGCAGAACAACCAATAAACGGGAAAATTCGGCAGTGTTCCAAGGTAGGAGTATTATCTCGTTGATAAAGTAATTAACAGATATTGGTGCAAGTGAATATTCGAAGTATGAAATTTGTTAATCTGCTTGTATCAATCAGAATTGCAATAGCAGTCGTATATAATTTTAATTCTGTTTAAGGAACTACGCATAAGCATGATTGTTTCTGCTAATAAAATATACTTGATATTGGTTTATCAGGCTACCGTAAAATAGGGCACGCGCAGATGAAAAGGATATTGTTGTGATAACATTTGTTTAGGTTTTCGTCCTCGTCTTAAACATTGTGTAAGATAATTTTTCGTTAAAAAGAATCAATTAAATAACTTGTTCTAGAACTCAAAATCACTAACGCAAATAAAATTATATTTCTTCTTTTCTAACGGAAAAGCAACAAACAGGAAGGGTGTTCATATCGTTGCTGCATCCTCAATAAAACTACGAAGTGTACTCTTAAATTTTCGAATATTATCAATACCCCTTATAAGCTGCGGGAGTTTAGTATAGAATTTTGCTATTGAATAAAGGAACAACCTCAAAGTTATCGGTTTTATACTGCTGCAGGAAAACACAACACCCTCGAGTATTGTACATATCCGACGACTCCTCAAATGCGGATACATTTTAACATAAGGAACAGATCCGTATATATACATATATATATCGATAAAAAAGTTAACAGTTGATAACTAATGAATTTCTCTCGACATGGTGCCCTAGGACAACAGCCAAAGAACAATCTAGGAATTTTTTGTTATGCAAGAAAGACCCTTTCATAGCTAGAAGCCCTGCTCCATATTAAAATATTGTACGGTAAAAGTGAATATATCAAAGCGTAATATATATTCAATAGGCAATTGATATTTAAATTGTTGTTCACTTGTAATAGTAAGAAATAGTGTTTATTTATTGTTTTACAAATAACATCTACTTTATAATCAAATCCAAATTCAGCATCAATAATAGTAGTAAAAATTTTGTTTGGTGGCGTTTGGTAAAATTTACAAAAACTGCTTTAACTTCATTTAGTATCTGTCTGTTTTTGGTACATCATGTCGAAGATTCATTCGGTCACCGGTTGAGAATGGGAATCATTCGTATCCTCGAAACGACCGTGCCGCATTAATTAATTAAAATTGTGTGGTGCGCAGGTTGCCGATACTTTTGTGTTGTTTGCTATACTACGCCTCAGTTTTCATTATTGTCGAAAATTCATTTTTAGCTTGACTGATTTTCATTTCTAAATCCAATAAATTTTCAACACTAATTGCAATGGAGGTGCCGACAACATGTCCGGTGCCAAATCATTCGCGAAAAGTCTAAAGATCAGGCTGACCACGACAGCGACAATGAATTTCAATCTGATGATATGGAAGATGAAGTAGAACGAATCTTTTCGTATATTTTTTTACCTTATAGGTACACCTGCCCTTTTTTGCAATATTCAAGCAAGTAGGACATATTTTTGAAATAATTAATACAAAAAATCAAATTTGTTCGTTATCTTTCGCTTTTTCGCAAAGGAATTATGAGATATGGACGCGCTCTATTAATATCTGGAAAACGACATATCTGTAACCAACAAAGTAGGAATTTGAATAGTGTAACTTAATGAGTTAAACCAAAAAACCACTCCGCTGAGTGCTTCGCGATGAGTGAGTGTTCAGATAAGGGGTGAAAGATGCAGTGCACCGTTACATATTGCATCTTTGACTGCATTAACTGAGCTCATATCTCGCTAAACACAGCGGAGTATTCTTTTCGCTTAGCTTATTAAGTTAACTACTACATTACCAAATTTCAGCACTGCTGGAATCAGCTTACTTAGCGCATATTCTTTACTTATTTATGCTAACAGCTGAGGCATAATACCGCGCAATAAAGCCTGCTGATTATGTGTTATACACTAAACAACATCTCAGCTTTAGTAATAACAGTTTTTGTAATTATTAACTTAGATATGAGGGAGGTTGTCGCAGCTGCACCTATTGCTAGTATGCCAGCTGAAGATAGTTTTGCTTACTTATAACATTAAATAAAACATGTTTCTGCCTGTCCGACGTCATCAGCGTTGTTCCGAGAGTATTCTCTACCTCGCACCGCTATTTCCCTCTCGGTTTATATCTTCCTCTTTCGAGAACGATGAGCCAGGTATATTTCTTGGCGCTATTTAGTGTCATGAGATACACGAGTCTGCTGCCTAGAAAGCAGCGACAAAGAGAGTCTATAAAAACTGCAGGATAAGCATAAATAAAAAAAAAATGTTTCTTATTGCAATCCATTGAAGAGAAATTGAAATGCATAGGTAATGGTTTCTTAAGAAAATAAATTTGTTATTAAAAACTGTCTCATTTGGAACTATTTTGTAACTAATTGAAATTTTTCAAAAATTGTCAAGAAAGAACATTTCTCTTTAGTTTGTATTTATATTATACTTGTTATGCTCTGAATACTCAGTGGGTGTGCACTACTAGAGAGCTTTTATTAACTTTATCCAAAAAAGATGTATATGAATAATAAAACAATGTTTAGATAAAAGTTAAATAGGCAAGCATATGAAATATATATACATAAAATCTAAACGACAAGTTTACTATTCTATAATTTAAAACTACGCAAATTTCTTTGGTGTCATGACAGGGATGATTGTAAAGCTTCGGATGGTAATTACAAGAGATACAATATTATTTAGCAAACCTTAAAATTAATATTGTCTTACAGAACACAATATTCATTTTCCTCCTGTAAAGTATAAACTTACAACATTTTCAACATTTCATGTTAAAACACTTTTTCTAGTTGTTTTTAACCTACAAAACAACCTTTTTATTTTCTGTAAAATTTTTGCTTCTTTCTCGATTCTCCATTATCTCTTTGAATAATATCAGAGCGCACAGTTAGGTTATTGTGCGCTTTATCAATAAATATAAGGCATATGAATATAACCGTTAACACATGATTGCACACCTTGTGGGACTTGCTGTCCCGAATATCATTTTAATTCCTGATTAACCAATCACGAGCTCAACCAGTTTAAAATGTTTATGTAAACAGTAATGAATTTAATCACATATTTAATTTCTATTGGAGATTAACTTAATTCAGGATTAAAAAATGTTATGCAAGCTTTTCTTCTTTCGTTATGCATCAAATCACCAACAAACACAATGCCTTTATACGACCTAATTTCCCATTTGCATCGATTAAACCTCTATTAAATCGAATGTTTTCCTATAGCTCTGCCTTTGAATGGACGCGAGGAGTACGCATTGTGTGCGCTAAATCCAACTTCTGAAATCGATTAAATGAGAAAATTATTAACAGACTCGCCTGTCATAACAATAACAAAGGGTCATTAATATAATTTACACCGTACTGTTTGCGCGTACGCGTACACAAGTTGGCACGTGCGTGCATTTGATACTTTGCGCGGGTTTGTGCACGTGTGCAAGTATGTATGCGAGCACTTGTCGGTTGCCTAATAGCTGCGCGTTATTATGAATGGCGTTGTGCACTTTTTAGTATTTACACAGTATAAATTCCACGTATCTATCTAGCATTAGATTTTCTACCATACTTTCAAATTTAGTTCAAGAAACTATTGCTTTAAAATAGTGTACACAATAAATTTCTGGGAATAGTAAAATTTTTACGCTCAAAGTGCTAGTGTTACCCCTTTTTTGATTAAATTGTATCCAATAAAAATCAACGTTGATTCTAACAAGTGAAAGATTCAACCCCTTGTTATCCTAGACGGGCCTTTGTGGCAAAATCTGCATTAGCGACTGTAAAAACAATTCCGTAGTTGACGTCATTCAAAATTTCAAAGATTCATCGAGATTCGTTGAGAGCTTTTGAAAGTAAGCTTGTGTGTAGTGAAATCATTTAAAAAGGAACAGTACTGGTCGTTGATTCGATTTCTTTTTTCTTGATAGGAAAACGTGTGCAGAAATCAAAAAGAAGTTGGATGCAATTTATGGAGAGGATACAGCTACAGAGACTACTATTAGATACAGATTTAATAAATTTTGGGCGTGGAAAAATATCTGTCTTTGATGAAGAGCGGTCAAGTCGTCTCATTGTGATGGATAAAGTTCATGATATCGTGTTAACAAACCGCCAGGTGAAGATTAAGGAAATTGCAAATATAGTAAACACTTCAACTGGACGTGTACGAAACATTCTTCCCGTAAAATTGAGTCCGAGGAAGCTATGGGTTAGATAGGTGCCGCGTCTGCTGACGGTTGATCAAAAACGAGATCAAGCAATAACTTTAAGACAGTGTTTGAACATGTTTAAGCGCAATGGGAGTTAGTTCCTACGGCGTTACGTGACTGTAAATAAGATGTGGATACATCACTTCAGGCTAGAAACCAGTGATCAGTCAAAATGCGCTTTTCCCGGCGAACGTACCCCAAAAAAGATTAAGTCAATTCCAACAGCCGGAAAAGTTATGGGAACCATTTTCTGTGATTCGCAAGGTATAATCCGATTATTTAGAAGCGGAAAGGACAATTACGGGGCAATACAATACTGATTTATTGAACCAATTCGACGTTGAACTAAAGAGAAAAAGTCCACGCAGCGAAGAAAAAAATTCTCTACTGTTACAATAACGCCTCAGCGCACTCATCGGCAATTGCGGTAGCAAAAGTAGTCCAGTTACGGTATGAATTTGGCCCCTGTGTCTTCTTTCTTTTGCCAAACTTGAAAAAAGTTGTTAGTCGAAAGTAGTTCACGTCAAATGACAAACATAGACCTGTTTCTTTGAGTTCAGAAAATCCTACTATTTGTTATAGAGGTACATGAGGTTATAAAGGTATATGAGGTTATATCGAGAAATAAATCTACTAAATGCGCTGTTTTCCTTAACACGTGTTTTTATAATATGTGCGGGTCCCTTGTTAGGTCACAAAAAAAGTTTTTGTTGACCTTTTTTTTCCTCTATGAACAATAAAATTAGGCAATTTCAAGTCAGTTACGACAACATAAATTTAATTTTTTACTTTTTCTGATAACACAACTGTATATTTTGTTGAAAGAATTGCTGGTGTTGCTATATGTTTACATTTTGTTTTTGCTTTATCAGAGTATCATTAAGTCCACAAAAATATTTGAACCACATTTTGTTAAAAGAATAAAATTTGTTTCGCCGTGTACAATCGAGAACACTTATCAACATTACAAAAATTTCACTGAATCAAGAACCAGCCTTCCCTCAGTGCACCGTCGTATATATTTTTTTACTATGGTGACGGCCCAACGGGGTGTATAAGCTTTCTTAAAGCTTATCATAACCTTAGGAGCCTTTTTATTGTGTGTGTAAAGTGTTCCATGGCCTTGTTACTATCACCTTCTCGCCGTCCTAACGGGGCTGAAACACACAGGCCCTAACTCTGCCCAGTCAAGCGCAGGTCTTCTTATTACTGGACCACCGAACCGTATGTTCCTGCTTTAAATATATATCTTTCTCCGTGAAATGGATAATAGAGAAAACCAGTGGAGAGTTTTAAGTGAAAACAGCTAGAAAAGAGAAGATGTTCTATATTTGCCGACCACGACCAATATAAATAAATAATGCAAATATCAAAAGCAACAGATCTCGCTTTTACATATTTCATTCAACGCTTTGCTTGTAATATAAATCCTTAAAAATGAGAACAAGATGTTTTTGTTTTATTTAAATTGAATTTTTATTTATTCCTGCCGAAAAAAGCTGCTGCATTCTCAATAAATAAATTTAAACCCCTGGAAAAGATTGCAACAAATAAAATAGTTGCTTTCGCAGATAGTGTCCGACTGCTAACACGGGTTAACAGATCAACTAAAATGACAGCAATCTAATTTTGTTTACACGTCGCTTGTTAAAGGAAGATTACTTGCGGCGCTACTTTTAATTTTTATCGTGCTTTCGGCAGTATCTCGTTTGAATTTATTCACACTAGATTCTCTGGTTTTGGCCTGAGTGTCAGGTTCGTAGATTGGTGGTCATTTTTTGAGGTGTACAAGATTATGCTTGATGTGAATGATCATTAGCCCCGAAGATTTCAGGTCGGTATAGGAGTTGTCCACGTATCAATCTTAGTCCAATAACTTTTAACCTCTCCCAACAACACAAAGTATACATGTAAAAGAAGGCTCCGCAATATGAGCAAACTCGAAATCATCTACAACTCGAAAGAGCAAGCAGATCATTAATTAGAACTATGAATAAAGTCGGTCTTAAGTTGGATACCTGGGGGTTGCCTAGAGAAGCAAACATTGGAATGGAAACTGCAAGGCAGGTAAATAATTGTCGTTCATTCAGATAAGAGTTTAGATCAGATGTACTCACCGTTGATACCTTTGCCAACAACATTGCATTGGCAAAGTCAAATGCTTTACTGAAATAGACGCAAATCTCAGGTATTTAGCCATGTGCGTCTACAACATCAAAAAGAAATTATGTAAAGCACACTAAGTTTGTTAATACTGATCATTTGTCCATGATGCCATCTTGATAATTCGTTACAGTGTATTATAGACTTCTGGGGACATCATTTAACTGTGGCAATGGCGATAACTCCCACTTCAATATATGTCATTGTCATAAAAAGATGTCCAAACAATTGAGTTGCCTTACAATTTATCAAAGCAACGGTACGATTATGAAGCATACTTTGATCGAACGGTCAAGCAGCGTTGCCAAATATGTACGATGCGTGCGTATGTCCTACTGTATTCTATACCCAGATATTTTTAACACAACTGGTATGTACTCGCACAAATAATATCTAAATTTCCTGGAAAAATTTTACGATGATGGTGTAAATTCAAACTAGCAGCTTAGTTAGTTACGGCATGTAAAAAAGTCAAGGCTGCATTTTATAATAATATTCTGGTTGAACGAACCTCTGTCACTAAGGAATCTAGTACTCGTTAACTTATATGGATGGATTTAATACTTTTATGTAAAAATATAATGCGATTTCCTTAAGCAAGCCCAAGTACTAACTCGTGCGGTTATTTCATTACTCCTGAACCGCTCAGTAAATGCGCATTTAATACGCCACACAATCAAAAACATTCCAACGAAACAACACCCGACTAGCTTTCAAACGATTTGTAAACAAAATAAATTAATGAAGCTTTTTTTAACAAACTACGTATTCCATTACATCGTTTAATTTTACCACTGAATGATATGATGCACTATGATGTATTTAACCAGATCATATTTCACCGCAAACAATTTAATTGCTAATTGAATTTATCGAATAAAAACAAACATATTAATATTATATCGCCGTATTTGCGCATAATAACGCGATCATGATATGCGCACAAACTCGTATAAACCAATTGCAGTGATCAATTTTACGTTTTATAGCTTCCATTACCAGCATTAGCCGGACACCACGATTATCAAAGTATATCAGGCTTAAATTGCGCCGAGTCATTTCGACTCTCTTATTTTGCTATTTTGTATTAAAAGAAGTTTTCTGTTCACCTTATTTACTGAACGGATTTATTTGATGAGAATGTAGTAATATCTTAGTTTGTCAATGTCAGTGCCCTTAATTATGATAATGTACTATCTTTATACTATAAACATATGTATCACTGAAGCCATTGCAAAACCAGACATTTTTTAGTTTCAAGCAAAAGTAATTTACATTAACAATAAAAGGCAGGTGCAGAGATAAATGATGATTATGCCTCTTTGAACGCAGATCTTTCAAAATGGTTTTCTTCTTGTTATGAGGTCTAATTATGAGTATGTTTTAAAATTATACGAATATAAAAATATAGTAATATATATGGTGCTCCATTTAAAATAACAAAGTTGATGTGACGTTGGGCAGCTTGCGACAATATGACTTCCGCGTATCTTTTCCTTGCATGTTGTGTGCATTGTACTATGCAGATATACACGAGGATGTCGAATTATAGTGAGAGGCCCGACATTACGTCATCAGCCACTGCCGCTGTTCGTAAAATAGAAAAAATTGAGGATCCACAGATATGTACGTAAACGACACAAATGATTTTCTAAAAAATGCAACAGTAAGTTGAAGCAGCTCTTCGCATATATTGAAAATCTCACAAGTATGCAGAAAACAATGCCGTAAAAGAATTATATTTACATTACAGCTCAGAATTGTATAGAAGGAAAGAAATAATGAATTTAATAATGAATCTATAGTTCTCCTAACAACGGATACAATACCTATTGCCATCTATAACATGTAATCTAAGAGAGTTATATCGGAAGCAGATAATTTTAATTGATAGTTGAGTTTTAAAGTTTCTTTGATAGAAAAGAAACTATTGCCATTTCCAACCGTACTTGGAATATTTGCACTTTTTGAAGATGTTTAACATATGGACAGCAGTGCATAGAAACATTTATAACTGTGAAAATATTTAATTTGAAATATTGCGGAACCGTTGATATATATATTTTTATTTCACGTTTACTTGTATCACATAACCTTTTTTCTAGTAATAGTAATTCTAAAAGCTCTACTTATCAAATATTCTCTTTATGATTCTAGTTGTTTTCACCACAAATAATACAATTATTATATATGTTCATAATAATCGTAAACGTTTCTTAGGCATTTAAATTTTAAAATGAATTTATTACTTGCTGTTTTCCCGACAAATTTTTAACATGTCAATATGACCAACTGCTCTTGAAATTTCTTATACATAGGGTTTATATTGTTTATTTAAGAAGCATAAAGCGCAAAATAGAAAAAATAGTATAAAGAACTCGTTCCGTGAAACGTTTGTCTTACTACTTCAGAAAGTGAGCCGGTTAGCGGCGAGTTTTCCGAAGGACGAATAAGACAAACTTGGATTCGTGCAACAAAGCCGCGTCTTATGGAACTCTTTCTTTAATAAACTGTAATCTAGTAACAAATATTACCTTTCTATTAACATTTTTCTCAAAACATAAGATATTAAATATTTACTGTATCCAGATAAATATATCAACTTTCAGTCCACAGCCAAATACATATTTGGATACCCGACTTCCTGTAATGCGATCGTCTAGGCAACAGTTATTGAAAAGCAGGTAAAAAGCCTGCCTTAAACAGAATTGCAATAATATATAATATAATATAATAGCAGATAACTATAGTGATGCATGTGTTCGCATCGGACGGCAGCAATAGAATAACAGTATAGATCTCTGATAGTGTCTGTTGATATCGCTTCTACCATTTACATCGTTAGGACTGTTCTCTCCCCGAGTTTACCTCTACTTAAATGCATAGTATGTAAGATAATAACAGAAAATTTGTTTTATTATGGAGTAATAATGTTATAATTAAAATGTATAACTTTTATACTATCATGGTTGCAAACATAATAGTGAAAATCTATGTCATGAATACTAGGTTGTAGAGGCTGCTATTTGTTTTTTCTTGAAACTACACGAAGAAATCTTAACACAAATTCTAACGCGATACGTCAACACTTAGTCGAAGATAACCATAGAAATGATACGATGTGATGCGATTTAGTTTTTTTTTAAAAGGTCAAACCTTCGCAACTTCGTGTATATAGCAGAATCATTGTAGAACATTTACTTATTAAGAAGATTGCCTGAAAATCTCATAAAAAACATCACTACGTATAGTTCTTTCGTCACTTTATAACTGATATAATGACATTACATCTGATTATGTAAGCAGTACCATGTATCGCGCTGTTACCATCGAAATAGCGTAGCACCTTAAGGTGCGCTCTTATTGCCCGAGAGCAGGTATGAATTGTTGCGGCAGAGTGTAGAATTATCTTGGGTATGTATCAGCGATATTGAGTTGCTTAAACAGTACTGTTGAAGAAAGAAGTTCGCGTAAATATGAGTTCGTCTACAAGAGAGTGTCTTAACCAGCCAAATGTATTCTGCTACATTTATGGTGAATATACCACGGAAAAACAAAGATAAAGTATCACCGATTTTGTAAAGAAGACTTATTTTTCTTATTTTGGTTTTGCAATTGGAAAACAGGATAAGTCTTGGGTTTCCCATCTGGTGTGCAAGACATGTGTGGAATCTCTGCGGCAATGGACAATAGCAAAGGGAAAAGACTTAAACTTTGTTGTTCCTATGGTGTGGATAGAACATAAATGGGAATATCCTGATCCTACAGTTAGCTGGGCGATGCTGAAAAATACCTATACCAGGTTACACATCACAGCCCCTGCTTTTGTTGATGTGGAAATGCTGCCAAACTCACACCCTACTACAGAATCTACCAGTGAAAGTGAATATGAGAACAGTTTGCCGACTCCACAACAGTTTCTCAGGACGAGCTAAATGATTTGGTACGTGATCTTCATCTGTCAAAACAATCATCTGATTTTTTAGCATCCAGATTGACAGAAAAGAACTTACTTAAGCCCGGAGTTACAATAACAGCTTTATCAAGGAAGGTGGAATAGACACATGATGGCAGACTATTGTTAGAACTTGCAATGTGAAGTCCAACACAATATAAAATTATACCGACAGCATTTCACCTAGCATTTGTAGTGATATTTTTTCTAGTAGAAACGTACTTTTTAGTTTTATATTTTTTATTTTATATATATAATTATTTTGTACAATTATAATCTGAGGTATTTTTTGCTTGTCCGCCAATAAATTTTTAATTTTATTTTTTTTCTTGTTTTTTCTTCATAACTTTCAAGAAAAAGCATTATCATTAAAACTATAACCAATATAATAGAACTGTTAGTAAATATGGAATCAATAACTCTAAGTTACCCTGAAACTGCTCTAATAACGGAAACAGAAAACTCCCCGTTGGCCAGCGTTATAATTATTTTCAAAGCAAATTATTTTCTTGAGTAATACCCGAAAATCTAAAATTTCTTAAACTTGTTTATAACCTGTATCTTTTATAACTTTGAACTAATTGCGAAAATAAGTTGGACATTTTACGTAGAATATTATTGACATTTATTTTTTATATTAACATTTCGGAAACATCGCATTTTTTTATAGATGCCTATTTATTTGTTACAAAAAAATTTAGCAACTTTACCAAACTTAAACTTACAGTGTATGTCCGTGTAGGTAGGAATGAATTCCTAGTTGGTCTCGAGTTTGACACAGCGTGGGCATACATACAATGAGCGAACTCTCGAAATGCAATAGCTAACTATAGACATCCAACTTATTCTATTGCAGGAATTAAAATTAGATTTAATTTAATTTAATAAATACTTTTGCAGAATAGTGTCGGCAATATATTCAAATATGAATCAGTTAACTTACAAATGTTTTAAATAAATTGATTTAATGCTATACTTTTTTCAATAACGCAAAATTATTTAATCCGCACCTACTGCTTTTTTATTGTAAATACAGAAGCCTACAATATTTTTACAAGTATGTAATTAGAATTTTAAATACATCGATTGAAAATTTGACCAAAAATAATTGGAGATACGAGAATTAATGTTATAATTTTCCTTTGAAAAGGTAATTAAATGAATATTATCCAGCAATAATAAAAGCAGCACTTCCAACAGCAAGTAGTGAGCACACCTGACTTTAAAACAATAAGTAGAAACGACCAAACAGTTGTTCCTCTTGTATAAAATGCAAGATATCTCAATATGTTATGTAATTCACGGGCCAATGTGGATTTCCGACCGTATAGATTGTAACACCTATTATTCAATTCTTTATTCCTTACATATTGACTACTAACATACTGCTTAAAACTTCAGTGCAAACTGCTGAGATGGAGTAGAAACAATATGGATGATACACGCATATATACACCCTAGCAGCACTATGTATCTCTGCTTACAGTAGACGTTAACGAGCGGGATCAGGTGACACTCTTATTTTTCTTCAGAAGTAAGAATACTACCAGATAGAAGTGCAGCAAGAAAAGAAGACAATATTTGTATGAAACTGTTGTATATTGTTAAGTAAAAAAATAAAACAAACGAAATGTTAAATACGGTGATTTACAGACCCGTCCATTAAACGGTCTTGAATTTGCAATGATCTCTCGATTTTGAAACTTCGGGGTTAAGCATAGCTACGATTTTCGCACTTCGGCTTACATCGAAAGTCATGGCCAACTTTATTATTAATTAAAGGCATGTAACAGCTATACAGTGAAAGGCAAAAGCTTTTATGTGATTTGTGGATACAGGTACTCTACTATTTAACCAAGGCATAAAAAGTAAACAAAATTATACAGCTGTTCCATAACTGAAGCTTGATTTGGCGTAATTTCTTAGTACTAAAAGTATTTTGTTTCAAATGAAAAACCCTGTATATCTTTATACCACGTGATGTAGAATTGAATTCTCTATTGAAAAGCTACAAGTGTTTTTATACCTATCTCTATCGCTTTTCCTAGGATTAGCGATTTTCAGAAAATTGTAGTTTAGAATTAGTATTTAATTAATAGTAGGCGGTGAAAAACAATTTCAATTTTAAAAGCATATAAGAAAAAATTAAATATGCTATGAGAAAATAAAATTTATTAAATACAAGATAACCAAAAACGAAATACTATATGTATTATGTATAATGAAATTACAAGTGTTCTATATAACCTCCGTCCGCTCGCAAACACTTTAAAATCCTGTTATAAACTCCAGTTGTCGTAACCAGTTTTATTTGTTCAGGATCTATGTTATCAAACGCTTCTCTTACTCGACGTTCTAATTCCGTTTTGCTCTACTTTGACCGATAAATAAAAATCCAAGGGCGTTAAATTAGGAGATGTTGGTTATCAAGCCCAAGTACCGTTGTATCCAATCACCCTATTATTAAACGTTGTACTCAGTAAACGATCTACCTTGTAAGGAAAATGAGCTGGTGCCTCCATACATTTACATTAATACATTAAAACTAAATGTATTCTGAACGAAGCGGGGATTTTGCGGTATCCAGTAGTGCCAGTTGCGTCTATTAACAATACTGTCTCTGGTAAATTTGGATTCATCAGTCCAAATAACTTTTTGTAAAAACTTTAGATATTCCTGGAGCCATGTTAATATCCACTTGCAAAACGCAAGATGGCGAACCTCATCGCCGGGATTAAACGCCTGCACGATGTTGAAGACGTATGCGTGCATTTTATATATTGACAGAATGCGCCGCATTGATGAGTATGATATACCTATTTCCTTAGCAGCAGCACGTATGGAAGTGTGAGAGTGGCTGTGATATAAATATAAGCTAATACAATTACGTTATTATTCTCATCCTCTGTTGTAGATTTTGGCATCTGCTTATTATGGTTCCATTGTCCGCTAACTAAAAAATTTTCTTGAACACACAGCGCGTTCCATTTGAAAAGAAATGCTTTTAGTACAAAGAAGTTACGCCAAATCAACGAACGCTAGGTTGTGGGACAGCCTGTATAATGTTGTTTACTTATATGTGATGATTAAATAGTAGAGTACCTGTGCCCTTCACAACTTACATAAAAGCTTTCTATCCTTTACTACGTAGCTGTTACACGCTTTTAATGCATCATACGTTTTTTTGTTTTTTCTCACAAAAGTCAGAGTAACTAAAATGGGATCCTATAAGGTAAGAAGATGCTTTGTAAAATTGGTTTTAAAAACCCTATTAAAATCTAAAAATGCAACAAAAAATATAGGTTTCTATTTATAATAACAAAGTTGGCCGTGACTTTCGATGTCACCGGAAGTGGGACATTGTTTTTTTTTCTAAATAATCATAGCTAACTATGCTTAATTCCCAAGTTTCAAAATCGAGATCTCATTGCAAATTCAAGAACTTTTAATGGGCGTATTCCGTGAATTACCATGTATACATATACATACACGTGCATAATCAAACTCATGTACATACAGCAATACACACGCGCACACAAACGTACTGACAACGCGAGTTTAGAAACTTAAACATTTTGCTTATTTAAAACACATAAACAATAACACTATGGTTAACCCTCTTTTAAATTAAACATGGTATTTGACATTGTGTATTTTCTAATGTGACCTTCTTTCATTTAGTCTCCCTTCATACTTTATTTACTAAAACCTCGCTATTTAATAATGAAGCAAATTCTCCACTTTCCTATTCCTTTGCTGCCTTCGTATTGTTACAACTTCAGAATTATTTTTATAACGCATAGCGCTGACAGTAACATACTACCTTCAAATTGAACAAAGTACGTCATAACTGCCCTCAATGCAAATATCTATCAACCGACCGAAATAAATTATTACGCAGCCTCTCCCAGTTCAAAAGAACAATCCCCGTTCCGAAAAGGTCGTATGAATTTATCAAAAATTTCAAATGTGGTTAACGACACCCAATCCCTCATGTAAATGTGCTTCATTTATCACAATTCCGACGCTGAAAAACGCGAGGGTCATTCCGGTTGCCTTTTCCCTCACGAATGAAACAAACTCAAATCAAATTAGTAAGCAATAACATGCCCTGTTCATTTTTTGTTTATGCAGATCTTTCTCGAAGCGAAAAAACATTCATTTTGTTTTTTTTAATGTGTTTTTTTTTTAATGTATGTATATAATTTCCGGGTGTTTTATCCGCTGCTGAATTAGAAAAATTAAACATATTGAGAGTTCAGTTAGGAACGCAATCTTCTTATTTGTTTTAATAACTGGATGGGATATAATAGCATCTAATAAATAAATATTATTATATTGTGGTATGGCTTTGTATGAATTTAAAATATTTCATTTTCCCAAAATCTAATTACTTTTGTTAACCAGATTTGTTGAAATTGCGATTTACTTTAATTTAGTAACTCCCACCATTATTAGCAAACCAGTCGTTTTTTCCCTTCTAAATACCTTAAATACTGCGATATCGCCAATTTTTTAAAATACTGTCGATATTTCTTCGCTATTTTATCCTCTTGGATAATGATATTCCTTTCCTTCTTATTAATATTACTACCCTGTTATCTTAGCCTTTTTAATGTTCGATAAGGTACCTAGTATATTCATTATTTATTATTTTCTGGATTATAAAAAGCCTTCGTTTAAAAAACATAGAGATATTACAGATAATGCCAAAAATTGAAAAATAAAGATACGGAACTTATTTCGTGAGTTATTTCTACAGAAAGTACATATATAGCACAGAAATCTAGTTACTCAACAAAAAGGTTGTAGTTGGTATTCGGCTTCAGTGTAGGTACGAGATATAGCGACCCTGCTGTGTTCACAATTAATGTTCCCTCACTTAGGTCTGACGGATCAACAGAAATTACTGTAAAACTTAAATATATAAATGCCTATCAATTTAAATCATAATAAAAATATAGCTATTTTGTGACCCTTATGCGTGAAAAACAAAAACGAACGTTCTATTACTAGAACGGTATGTTTTGAAGTTTTTCTCAATTAGTGACTGAAGCACGAAGAAAGGTGTAAATTAATTCTCGCAAAGTTATAAAATGAGGAATATAGTACTTTAAGTCTTTATGTAGTTTCAGGAAATTGAAATAATTAAAAGTAGAAATTGGTTCGTAGTTACTACAATACTGGACCTATGCAAAATAAAAGTTTTGTTATGCCAACTACTATCAGCTGTATCACAAGAAGGTACGTAACGTAAATTTAAATGACTTGATTTAAAATAAACCCGCAAGATTAAATTTAGTATAATATTACTATGAATGTGATAGAAATTACACAGTTGGTCTACAGAAATTTCGAGGATTTGAGAACAGATTTGGCAATCAGAATCTTTCATCGCGAATAATGGCTGGGATTGAAATGATTGTCCCGTATTTTATGGACACATGAGGCTCAGTTTTCTCATAATATATATAGTAATAAATATAGTCAACAGAAATTCTGTTCAGAAAACAATACATAAGTATCGGTAACCTCCGCACCACACAAGTTTAATTAATTATATAATAATAAAGGGCATTGTTTACTTATACCGCACACCATCAAGCCTGTGGGTGTACTTGTGATCGAGCGCCGCCGCCAGCGGTTAAGTTATAAAGTTACCATAAACCAAAAATCAAGGATGGGCAGCGGAATACCTCACCTATTGTCATATCAAAAAATTATTGTAATCTCTGCAAATTTGAGTTTTTAAAAATCTGAAATAAATGCTCCCCATAATTAACTTTATATTTAGTATTTTAATGACTTTCAGTTTTTAAAATAAGCAACATAATTATGTTAGGTCCAAAATCAAGTGCACTTGAGGCCGGTGGTCTGGATAGATGGCCATTCTGTTCTAACCCTTCTACCAATATATAGTGATTAGGGAAAATGTGACTGGCACGGTACCTGTATAATGAGCCAGGATTCCATTGTACTACACTCTTCTGAACATCGGAGTCTTCATTATGTGGATATAGAGTAACTAGCGCCAGTGCCAAATCGTTTTGCGAAAAATCCAGATACTGTTCATCATTGAACGTTCTTTCAATAAAATAACAAACCAAAATTCTGTTCTCTTCAATACCTTCTTAAACCAAACGTTTATATTTCGTCCGTATTTACATTCTTTTAACGAAATAAGTATATCCAAATTAGGCGATTGAAAACAATTACCACATAAATCTAAAAAATGAACACACGAAACACGTATTATGTTGATTTATATTTAGGAGAAACTAAAAACGTAATAGTATGCGGGGTGTTCTACTTAAAATAACAAAGTAAGTGCCTAGTTCGCTAGTTATCAAAATCCTGTGTCTACGAAAGTATTTTTGAAAGTTACTTTATGATGCCTCTTATGTCATCAAATAAAATTTAGCTACTACTATATACGCAGTAGGCACAATTTTACAATTTGTATACTAATTTTCTGCGCACCTCGGAAAAATTTCATAAACGAGCTGATGGAAATGAAGCAAGCCATTTTCTACGCATACGAGAAAATATTTGTTACTATATATACTATATATTATTACTGTGGAATTTGGAGGAAACATGGCGTTAGTGCCATACAGGTTTTATAACGCTCCTATTCGTCACTTCAAAAATGCTTTTTCCGTTTCATTAGCGTAAGATACACACAGCGTGTGACAAAGGTTATGCATATATTGTTTGAATTGAGAGGTCCCGCTTGCAATTTTATAAAAATGATCTCTAATTCCTATCATGTGTGCGTGTACGTAAAATGAAATGGTTTCTAATTTTGTTCATTATTTCGGGGGTCTTTGTTCATCCGCGTATATTTTCAATATGCGTCATTCATTCTGCAACCATACATTCAATTTCGCCAGCAGTATATTTCCATAACAAGGAATAGAGAGACGCCGGCATAGTATTCGCATAATCGGCGATGTTCCAATTCGTGGAGGGAAAACAAAAGCTTTTATTTAATACATGATCAATATGCACGAAGATATATTTTTTTGCGACGAATACTATTAGGAGGGAGGCCGATGCGCCTTTGTTATTCAAAAATAGATTTTAATTCAGTACATATTATTAATGAAAATCTTGTGCTTTTTTTTATTTAACTTAATGTAAATTACAAATTGTTCCCTAGAGTAGGAGGAAAATAACATCTGTCGATGTTTGTCTATCAAAACAGTCTCATCATTAATCTAAAGTCAACAAAGGCCACCTAAAAAACACGCGGAAAATTCTATACAATTGAACGGTAACTATCGAAGTCCATGTTTTCAACATATATTACATATTGTTAACATATCCGTGTGAAGATTCAGATAAATTGATTTTAGAAGGAGATTCACTAGGTTTGTCGAAAATTTGAAAAATATATATGGAAATAAGGTCGTGTACGTATATGTATATGAGACGGTCTTCCTTTTACATAGGGTAATGGTGGTAAAAATTTTTATTTGTTTTACAAATTTTATGATGATGGTTGCCAGCGAAACAGCAAGGCAGAAAGCTAATTTCCGCAGGTACTTAGGTAGAATTATCCAACCTTCCTCGTATTGTTTCTGTCGACTTGTTGGTTGCTTAGGTACTAGTTCCTAATTCAAACGGTAAGATATTTTATTTACATTGCTAAAATTTACTCGATTCAGAAAATTCCAGAAATCGGATTAAATTTTGCTAAAGGAAAGCATATTCGGTTAATGAAGAATACCATGTATTACTGGGCTAATTGCAAATTAAATGAAATATAATGAAATAACTACTTATTCTTATAATGCTTATTACTTATTTAATCAAACAAGTTACATTAGACAGCATTAAATTAAAAGTAAGAAAGAAACATATTTGAAAGTAAGATTTACTATGAAAATAGAGTTTACCAATTAGAACAAATAACAAGAATTTACCGTAATGAAAAAATGCAATTTAGGTAACTCAAAGCAAGAGATTAAAAGGGAATAAATCTAAATATATAAAGAAAACGGCAAGTAAAAAAATAATGTGCAATTCGACCTGATAGTTTTTCGTGGGGCACCTAGTGACTTGTATATGTCGCAATTATGGCCATGACAAAACGCCAATATAGGACATATAGGGATAAAAATTATCCTTTGCCTATTTTTCTGGGCAGCTGGGGTTTGCTGCACCCAACTGTCGTTGCTTAGACGCTGGTCACACGTCCGCCTGCCCTCGTGGCTGTTAAGACAATTTTTTCCAACTTCAACGCTAAGGATTACATCTTTTGCATCTCTTATTCCCAAAATAATTGCACCAATCACAGTTCGCACAGAAAAACATACGGGAGAAAAGATTAATAGTTAATAGTTCAATACCGAAACATTTCACGCCCAATTATTATAGCAAGAGGCTATTAGAAAATAGGCACTATCTACAGGCGAATAAAAGATAAATACTCTTTTAGAATAAATATATTCGGTGAAATATATTCTGTTGGGTAATAAATAAATATAAATTAAAAATAACATTTAATATGGGCGTCCCGTTGCAAGTATAAAAAAAAGATGTTGTAACGCCGTAGTAGCGTCAATTTTTGCGTGTGCACAGTTTCTCACTACATTAATTCTTAATTCTGGGCTATACCGCTATGTGAACGATCGCATATAATTTGCATTGTATACACTTTGGCACTGCACCTTAGTTCCTACATTAATTTCACAGTATCCTACGTCAGCACAACTTTCTGTGACAACCGTGAATAATTTGTCTTAAATATCCCTTTGCATTGCTACGTTTGTTCATAATTTAGTTTTTTTCTGAGATGATTTTACCACTCTGCCGGAGTAAACATATTCAAACGCTGCTCCGAATTAAAATTCATACGCCGACGCATTTAAATTGAAAAAGTTTACGCCACGTAAATTAACTAAAACGTGTGAATTATAATGGAAGGCATTATAAACCGCGCATGTTTTGAAAACAGACCAATGTTTCCGAAATTGTCAAAATCACGAAACCGTACATTTTTTTTTTAAGGTGTAACCGCGCGTTGCAAAACAGTTTAATATCCGGTACATTTCATCCTGGGGTGTTTTATATCAACAAAATAAATCAGGTTCTGAATAACCGCCGTGGATACGTTTAAGCAGTTAGGGTGATGTGTTTGGTGTGCGGTGCAGTGCTAACGTGACGATGGTCGTGTCAATTTGCATTTCAAATTTTCATTATGGAGTGAAAAAAAAAACAGTTACCTACTCGCCGAAAAGCGGGAAATAGATTTTTCGATGGGAAGTAATAAATATCTGCCATCCTACACTCTGGCGGTGTGCTAACGTCCTAAATTGGAGTAATTCATGTTTTATAGCTGTTGGACTTCATTCATTCGTAGTCGACATCAAACGTTCATGTCATATATATATATATATATATATATATATATCTGTCGAAGTAGAATCTTTCTCCAACTTATGCGGATTTACAGTGTCCCAACCTTACGGAATTCTAAAATTATATTTATTGGGTGAACAGTACGCAGCTAAAGTTCTCGGATAACACAATAGACGCTATAAAGTATTTTTTTAAAATATGCCTATACAGGGTTATCGATAAATAGCGAACCAGCTAATATTTTAAATGGAACGTATTGTACATTATAACATGTTTGGTTTTTACATCTAGGAATAAATCAATATAATATGGATTTTCTCCTCAATTGTCTAAGTATAGATATGTCTATTTTAAAATATCTGATTTGATTGATTTCTACATTGTTTATTGCATCACCTTCAAGCATGTTTTTCTCTTAAACGGATTAATAACTATATGAAAAAAGTTCTTTGGATGACACTACACATGACACTATCACCAGGATGCACAAAAATATTAAAGATTTTTGTATCCGGTTCTGATATCATCGCATATCTATCATGAAGAAAAAACACATGCTCTTGTATTATCAAAAAACAACACTTTTCAAGAAAGATATTGAAATCTGATAACTTCTTCTTTACGCAGGTACTTCATCGGATTGCAGATCGTGTACCTAACATGAATACTACAAATCCAATACATCATAACATCAAATTTATGGTACTACTGGAGTATTTGGTGGTGGAGTTTTTATTGATTTTCGGTAGCTTGGAGACTAAGAGATGCTGTGCGCCTGATGGAACTCCTTGTTATGGTAAAATCTATGGAACTCTACCTCTGTAGACCACTGACCTATTTTATATATCTCTCTTTTCAGTTGGATACCTTTCCGAATGCCCTTAAATTAGCTTCTGTCAAACCTGTATTCAAAAAGAGTGACTGACTATCTCCTGACAGTTGTCATGCTATTTCCGTTACTTCAGCAATAGCTAGGCTTTTCGAATACAATACGTTAAAGAGACTAAATTCTTTCCTGGACTACTCTGAGATTATTACGTCTTTGTAACATAGATTTCGTTCTGGAAAATCGACCATCCCCGCCATAAATCAATTTTATAATGTCATCCTTCAGTTCATCGAAGGAAAGCGGTCGCCCAGTGATATCTTCTGTAATCTTAGACGAGCTTTGGATCGAGTACCTTACGATCGCTTATTAGAGAAATTATCAGCTTATGGAATTCGAGGAAGAGCGAGACAATGCATCTTACTTGGACAATTGTTCTCAGTTTGTCGAGATACGTATACATATGGGTGTTATTCACACATCTGGAATGTTGCCTGTAGGAGTCCCTCGAAGCTCGGTTCTTTGCCCCAATCTTATTTTCTCTATCTTCTTATCTTTCTAATAGACTTCTTTACAATTATGTACCGAGACGATGCGTTTGCTGTGACCATTGTTAATTCGCAAGAAGAAGCCATTCGTACTGGTAATCTACTCCTTGAAAAGTTATTTATGTTATTCTGATTTTAGAGAGATTTAAATAGTGCTTGTTACAGAAGCACTATTTAAATCCCTCTAAAAGGTTAAGTGTCGTATTCCACATAAGTCAAAGAATTATTGCTTTAAATTACCTTATTGTGTCTATCAGTTTAAGTTTAAGTGGTTTTTAAGGTAGATGTTTGTGCGTGGACTGTATTTCTTGTTTTGTTGAGTTTTACGAATGAAGTTTACACCTTACTATGCCTATTTCTTATGTAAAACTACACTGGTGCTTGTTTTGTTATTATTTTTTATTGCACGATATGTCTTGCGTTGTTTCTTGCAATAAGTACAGTTACTACATGAAAACGTTACAGCTAGCGCCAATAATTCCAAAATATAACAGAAAATTATAATGGCACGAAATTCAAATATTATTACATCAAACAGTAGACTTAAAAGGAACATTGCATCAATTTAACTTCTATAGTGTCAAAGAATTCCTTAATATAGCTTAAGTTAATTTTATTTAAGTAACTTAAATTTATGTATCTTTCTTGACGTAAAACACTTGTTTTCAATAAACTGTTATTATTATTACATTTTAGTGCAAATGTTTATGAGATAAAATTATAAACTCTATCTACGATTAATATTAAAATACTTTCGAAATATATAGTGTATTTAGCAATGAAATAATACAAAACTTAGTCAAATTGAGCCTAAGAAGCTATTAATACGTATGGTTTATGTATGAAGTTAGCGATAAAGTAAGCATTCCAGAACGCAACAGCTAGTGTAGTAAGAAAAATGCAGAACAGATTTTACAAAACATATCGATAAGTATGATAAGTATGATAAGTGAAACTATTAATTATTGCAATAAAAATTACAGTAGTGATTAAGTTTGTTCATAGTGTATTTCAAATGCGTTACATGTTACTGTTTTTCTTTTTAAATTTTCTTGTGCTGATTTCAGAAGTATACTGACATAATCATGTTTACATCGCTAATCTGTATTATTTTATATTTTTATGTTAATGATCCAAAATTTATAAGATGGTCTAGTTGCAAGTATTCAACATATACGTGTTTACGTTACATGGGAAACCAAAGTAACTAGCAAGAATACAAACAAGAATTGCACATCTTTCTGATCAAAGGATCCACTTTATAAAGGCGATTTAAATTAAACCAGATACATAAGACTTGTCAGAGATTAATATTTGTTGCCTGGTGCCTTAGTACAGCTAAGGTGTTCTGTTCGTATGGTACTAAGAGTGCCGACAGCTATTTTTGAATCTTAACAAATACCGCCAGGTCACCTATGCATATACGAAAACTGCGTTCTATTAATACAAGTAGGATCTTGGATGTCGTGCTGAACTTCAAATTTTGATTTGATGAGGATGAGCATGCTAACTATACTGACAATGATTACTACAAAATGCTCGATTTTATTTTTAGAGCTATTGTAAGTGTTATATCAGTACACACCTTAAATGGCACAGCAAAACTTTACACATATTGCTTAGTAATTAGGGCGCAACAAGTTGGTTGCCTAGAAAATAATAAGAGAATTTATGAAAACGCATACATAATATGGTAAACAACTTACCGAATGTGCTTAGATGGCTGAAAAGAAATTCGGAAGTTAGGCCTTTAACATCTGTATCATAGTGTAGGTTTCTACAGCGGTCTCTCTGAGGCCAGACCGTTGCGACGTATATATCTGCTTATACGCAGAAAAAGATCGTTCTACATCTAGCGATGTAACATTCGCGTACTTAAAGTGGTCTTTGAATTTGTATAACCTACCGCGATCTACCGCAACACCATTGTTAAAAAGATGGCGTAATCTAGAAAAATCCACATTTTTACGTAATATAGTTAAATTTTATTTATTTTTTATAGTTAAATTTTTCTCTGACTGTAACACTTTTCTCATCATCTAAAATATGTAGCACTGTTTGTACGTGGTCAACAATTTCACACGAATCCCATAAGAACAACGAAGTGTTTTCCAATTTCTTTTTATCGCGTCGGCTACTGAAACGTAATTGTCGTTAATAACTTTTTAAATCTGCTGCATCTTGAGAATTTTGGAATTTCATTTGATTTAGCTTTATTGCAACTGTTTCTCGAGCGTCCAGTTGTAAAATCACTAATTTGATCTTTTCAAATGTTTAAAATAATAGAATGCGGTATCTAACCATGTACCCCATCGTCGAAGAATTGGCTGTGGAGGTTCCCGTATGTTAGGATACTGTGAACTAAATAACCGAATACGTTTAGGTGATTTAAGAAAAACCCCATTCGCCTGTACTATTAATTGATCCACATCGGGAACATTTTCGTATGGTGTCTGCTACAAGGCATAAAGCATGAAGCAGATATGTTATGTGCAGCAAATTCGATTGAACAGCTTTGAATAATTGACTTGTGCGAAGCATAACCGCGGCGCCATCGGTAACCATCATTGACACTGACTTTTGTGAAATTTCAAAGTTGTTTAGTGTTCTAATTAATACATTATGAACAGCTTCGACAGTATATCTTTGCTGTCTTTTACAGGGTAGCAAATAAGGGTATGACGGTCCTTTCAATGTCATTATTCGTGCTATAATCGATACTACGAATTTTTTTTTAATGTCTGTAATTTCATCTATAGTTAGACACAGTCGTTTGTTTTTTACTGCGGTTTTCACATAATTCTCAATCTTCTCGTGCACTGACGGCAAATACCTACGTAGCGTCTGCGGACTTGATAGTTCCTACGTTGGATTGCTTTTGTTCAAAAACTGACGAAACATTGTTTGTCCGATTTTTGCAAACGGTATATTACGCGCACTTAACATCATCGTTAAATCTCATAGAAATTTTTTATACGGCCTCCTCCCGGTTTTTTAAATTTGTGTGTTGCGCTATTTACATGGTTCCTACACATACATAATTTCCAACATTATAAACTTTTATCGCAAACTAAACACTTGATTTCTTTACCATTATATGTTGAGTCTGGAAATTGCCATTTCTAAACATTTTTAATGCTTTGCGTTCAATCGCGACACTTATCAAGTTCGCACTGCGATATGTATTACATATAGCACACAGCATAGAAGGCCGGGAAGTGCAGACATATAACGAGGCAGCTGTGTATTTCCCCAACCTCTCGCGGTTAAACACAACTGGAAGGTAAGCGAGAATGTTGCGCTCTATTAATAATACCTCAACTTTAGGTAGAAGGACTTGCATCAATCAATACCGATACTGTTATTTTCATTGCTTCTTCATTGTATATTAACCACGTTGTATAGAAAATGCCATTAATACAGAGAAGACAATGGGACTGAAGTTGTAATTCTGTTTTTGAATAAAATAATAAAGAATACATTAACATTCTTATAAAAATTGCAATAATTTTACATAAAAATAGAGATTTGTATGTATTGACAAACAAATTGATTCAAAATTTAAGGTTATAACATTATCTCGAAATTCCATCTGTATACGATACAATCATAACAAAGTCATGGTAAAACGTAATCGAATCAGGGTATCCATGCAGAGAATCAAATACGATAAATACGTGAACTAAACGTTTCGAACAATTAAAAACGTTTTAATATATCAGGCCGATGTAGCCTGAATCCCGGGTCCCGGTCCGGATGCGTTCAAAAGCACCTGCGCTTATCCAGGACGTATCACGACATACACATTTCACTCGAAATTGATGCCGATCCCATACGCTTCCAGGAAATTACATTTAATATTATGTTAGATGTACCGTGTTTACAGATAACTCATACCCATCACATAAATATAGAAACGTTGGGAAATATCGCTTGGGGAATCGGAGATCAGTCCGGATGCTTTAAATTAGTTTTGTTTTCAATTACGGAAAAATTTATTTCCATAACGTGATTTGACGATCGAAATACGTTCGATATATGTGATATAAATGTGATTATTACGTACAATAACTATAACTACAATAACTACCAGGTGTGTCGGTAATTCCTTTCCGGTTTTTCCGGCAGATGTCACTGGCCATAAGTATGAAATGTTATGATTTGATACATATGTAATTTTATTCTACTGACATTAACCTTAAAACTACACAAGTTACGTTCCGCCAAAATAACAGCGTTATAGATTTATAATTTTTTGAAAATGTCGAGTTTTGTGCCTGAAAACGTGCATTTGCGGCACGCATTACTTTTCTTGTTTCATCAAAAGAAAAAAGCCGCTGAAAGTCATCGTTTGCTAGTAGAGACTTACGGTGAGCATGCTCCAACCATAAGAACATGTGAAACGTGGTTTCGACAATTCAAATGTGGTGATTTCAACGTTCAAGATAAAGAACGTCCTGGTAGGCCGAAAACGTTTGAAGACGCGGAATTGCAGGAGCTATTGGATGAAGACTCAACACAAACTCAAAAACAATTAGCAGAAAAGTTGAATGTGGGCCGAGTAGCAATTTGTGAACGATTACAAGCTATGGGAAAGATCCAAAAGATGGGGAGATGGGTGCCACATGAATTGAATGACAGACAAATGGAAAATCGAAAAATCGTTAGTGAAATTCTGCTTCAAAGGTATGAAAGGAAGTCATTTCTGCATCGAATAGTAACGGGTGATGAAAAATGGATTTATTTCGAAAATCCCAAGCGAAAAAAATCATGGTTATCACCTGGCGAAGCTGGCCCATCGACTGCAAGGCCAAATCGCTTTGGTCGCAAGACCATGCTCTGTGTCTGGTGGGACCAGATTGGTGTCGTATATTATGAACTGTTGAAACCGGGAGAAACAGTTAATAGTGATCGCTACCGACAACAAATGATCAATTTGAACTGTGCATTGATCGAAAAACGTCCACAATACGCTGAAAGACATGATAAAGTGATTTTGCAACATGACAACGCGCCGTCTCATACAGCAAAACCAGTCAAAGAAATATTGAAATCACTTGGATGGGAAGTTTTATCGCACCCGCCGTACTCTCCAGACCTGGCTCCATCCGACTACCACCTTTTCGCATCGATGGGGCACGCGCTTGCAGAGCAGCACTTCGCCGATTTCGAAGAAGTTAAAAAATGGCTCGATGAATGGTTTAGCTCAAAGGAGGAACTGTTCTTTTGGAATGGCATTCATAAATTGCCTGAGAGATGGACAAAATGTATAGAATCAAATGGCCAATACTTTGAATAAATAAATTTTAACTATCCATTCTAAGTAACGTGTTTTCTTTAGCGAAAAAACCGGAAAAGAATTACCGACACACCTGGTATAACTCTGTATTAATTAAATTATAATTTCACAATACGTATAAAATTTGTATTTCATTAAACGTTGAGATTTCCCAATAAATAAAATTATTAGTGTTAATAATTTTTGCATCTTAACTTATTTCTGAAAACCTGTCGTGAGCAATAAGCACATGGGACATTAGGCAACTTATGTGGTAGCGTCTTGTGCAACTTTATTTCTGATGTATAACTTTCGTAAAAATAAAAGTGACTATTAAAAAGCAATCAATTCTAAAGATGGAAAATCTCTACACAAATCGTTCCACAGTGGCCCATCTCACCGAACCAATTAGTATTTTTCTGTAAAACAATCACTCCTTTAAGTAATGTTTTTATTGAATTAATCTTGCTACTCACATAATACAGAAAATGCAGCTCTTTATTTTGGAGAGACAATATGAACTAGTTTACATATTTATTCCTTCATTAGTTACTTTCATACAAAAAATCTGATACTTACTGCTATTATATACAGGTTATTAGTATGGTTTAAGTTTGAGAGAGGAATGTTGACTAACAAAGTCATGTTGACTATTACTTAGAACATTCAGAAACCTATTTAAACAATTTTGAAGAAACACAAAAGTTTTGGTTTCATGTGACAAGAAATGCTCTCGAAGGTTGTATTTATCTGGGAAATTAAATTAATCATACTAACAGCAACGCTACTTCTAATATAAGTACGTTTGGTTTTCGGTATTTCTACTAAAATTTTAGAAAACTTCCTTACAGTCTTCACTAAATAAACAGTCTGCTTAAAGAAACCAATTAGACCAATAGATCTACAATAAATTTCGGCGCAGTAGCAGAAAATTAAGACTTTCCATTGTCGTGATATCTATTATTTGAACATGCGCACCAGCAACGTATTGAAAGAAACCAACCTGAATTGAGAATTCGTCCTATATTTTCAGTAGCATCAGTGGTAAATACAAACATTGAAAATTACATAATTACTTCTGGTACATGTTTATTAAATCAAGCAAGTTATTAGAGTCGACTATTAAATTAAATTAGTGCCAAATATTGTGCTAATTCTTAGGTTAATTTCGCACTGCCGTAGTAGCCTTAAAATTGATTCGAGTAGTAGTTTGCAGTCCTACTTAAAGAAATTCAATTTTTTTTACGGTACGATTGTACCGTGATTATTATTCGTTCATAAAGATTTCAGTACATCACGACGCATTTTGCTAGTGCGACTTGAATCCATAGCGCTAAGCGTATTACACTTTTCAAGAAATAAAAAGAAAGAAAAAACATCTCTGATTTTCTTCCTTTACTCCCCAATTTATATTGCTTCTGACATGATGTCAAATGTTGTATATCTTGTTACAGGGTAGATCTAAAAAGAAGTCAGTCCTACTAGTAATTTCGTTGGCCGGTGTAAAAGTATGCAGCCCAGAAGGAAAGGTGAGTGAATATTTTATGAGGTTTTATTAGCTTCTTGCTCAAATTCATATTACAAACGTTTGCTTCCGTGGAGACAAACCCTCTCTTACAAGATACGTGAATTACGTCCTTTAGCAATACATTCTACATTACTGGCGTCAGGGAAGATAAGTATAGGTAGTTCTTTTTCCTATCTCATAAATTCTTGTGACCCAAAAATATTGAGTTATAGGTATAACATATTTTGAGGATCTCGATTTGATATGAATATAAAACAGTAAAAACAGATTGCATCTACTACTTCGTTTGCTACATTGATTCCCAATCAGTATGCTACCGATTGATAGTTTCTTCACTACCGTTAAAAGTGAAAGCTGGAGTCGATAAAGAGTGACTTGTGAAACAGCACGGGCACTTAGAAGTACGTACTTCCAGTTATCCATTTTATACAACACGCTAACACTAATAATGCAACAACAAATCATGTGAAAATTCAAAAGAAGAATAATTTATTATTAGTTTATAGATACCAGTTGAGTTCACATGATCTTGCAGTCATGTAGGCATACATAAAAAAGATTACCGACGATATATAAATAAAATAGAGGTGTATATCAAACATTTGATTTTTCTTTTCTTTTATTGAAAGCAAACGACACTATGCAAAATATATAGATACATTCTTCACACATTCATCATCATGATATTGAGTCTTCAAAAGCGTACTGAAAACAGAAATATTGATTACAATACACACATATTGTGAAAGTTTGCTTCTCAAATAAGAATGCGTCTAGAATTCATTGATCATGAAATGAAAGTGCATATATTTCGGTAGTGCAAATTAATCAATATTGGCAAGCAGAACTTGATCAGAAGCGCGTTTGGTGAATCCTTTCCACACACCAAAACCGTGTACGTTGAGCATTTGTACCAGTACAGACGTTTTCTTGGGAATTGTAAGAAGAAATGTTGGCATCCCAACTGGTACAGAAGTTTGGAGGGTCGCAAGGTTGTGACTACTTCAAGAATCAAGCAGTAAAATTGTTTGCGCTCCACCAGGAGCTATATATTATTATAATTGTGTGGAAGCTTCATCAGATGAATAATGTTAACACGGTTAATATGAACCATTTTAGCTACCTACACACTCCAAAACGATATGACCTGAAATTTGATCTTATTGTTTTCTTCTTGTATATTACCTACTATATACGAATACCGAAGATGGAATTTAGTAGCGCTTATAGTAACATTACCATTTCTATGATACTACTACTAAGTATAATAACAATAAAATTTGCACGGGAACCTTATTAAACTTCTAGTTTACTGTCGGATGATAATTTGATGTGTGAAGCATTTTACAATTTTGACAGTTTGGGATTGTAATCTGGTCGATAGGCTTGATAGGTTGATCTTGCGGCATGACATCTCGGTACTATACTCGCAGAAATAAATTGTATAGACAAACTCAGGGATTAGACCGAAACTACAAGTTACGACTTCTCTGGTTGCCAAGTATACTTAAAGGAGGCTACAAATAAGCTTGTAAACTGATCTAATCCAAGGTTATGAAGTTTAACAATTTGATGGTGAAGCTTCTCTCATACATACCAGTCCTGTGAATAGGCGTTATAAGCAATTCTTTGCTCTGTTCATTGATGTTGTGAACGTTAGTTTTGTTATCTCATGAAATAAATATTTTGCATATTCAATCAGTTTTCTTCACTGATTCTGCCTGAAGCATGACACGACAAGTTGAATTGTATCACTTTATTGGGAAAGCTCAAGCGTTTCGCTAGAATTATTCAAAATTTTTAGTTAAAAAAAATCTCTTTTGAAAGACAGTTTCAAACCAGAGAAGGATTTTCCTATACGGGCAATCTCAAAAGAACATCGATATGCAACCCTAAATTACATTTAATGTCACGATAATTTAAAAATGGAAACGCTAATTTACGGTTGTCTGAAGTGGTAAGAATCTCAAAAAACATGTAAGAGGATGGCATGGTAACCATGGGCTGACAGGTTTCAATACAGTGTGTAATGTTTCAGTCTTTCATGATTTAATACTATTCGTATCTCTAAACTCCTTCAAAATCAAACCAACACTACTTAACTTTATTTTACTTTCCAAGTAAAAAGAAAAGTTTATTGTTTGAAAAGAGTTTGGCGAACGACCCTGCTAACCATTTTAATGCGTCGACCTTGATGCCAGGATTGCTATCTAGATGTTATTTATCTGTAATATTTCCGACAGACAATTTTTATTCTTACGCACCAAGTACACTAATTAATTAACATAATTTGGCTCCCACTGGTGAACTACCAAGGAAATTCCAGATTTTCATAATTCGCCGACGGAAGCCAAATTATTGTACATCTAGAAAGTATCTAGAATTTTTCTCTTTTTTAATTTTGTGTATGATAGTTGTTTTTGACGAGGCACGTTAGGTTGTTGTATTTTACTACCCCTGAGATACCTTAAAAGCAATTTCCGCAATTAACCATTCAGTAATATGTCGTCTACTTTACCATTTATTTGAAAAACGCGTCCACGAAATGCCCAAATTTGTTAGGTCGACAGAACTATGCAAGCTGGCTATATACAAAGAGGATAAAAAATGGCACGGCGATGGAGTATGGACGGGTTTCCGGAAAGCTGCGCACGATACGAAGATACAGTCTGGCCGCTCTGTTGCGAAAGAGTCAGGGAAACCCTAGTAGGAGGCTCCGAAAATTAGCTAGAAGATTTACTACAAAATAGAGAGCACGCGTTTGTTGTGAAATCGTTTACCAAGCATTTATACGCAGTGGCTACAAAACGAGAGTATTTAGGAAGGTACCAGCTATTACAAAGGAGCAGATTTAACGAATAGTCAGATGTAGTTATGAATTTTGGGAAAATAATTTTGAAAATGTATTTATCGCGGATGAAACCAGCTTTCAGTTGGGTGATAACCCGGATCTTAAGTAGAGAAAGAACTACAATACAGAAATCAAAACTCCTTACAAAAATTATGATTTCGAGCACACATTTCAGCATATGACCCCATTCCGTTGGGTATAATCACCAGTACAGTAGACGGAACATTTTATTGAAAATCCCTTCTTCAAACGTCCAATACTTTGTACCCTGAAGCTAGAGGTTACAGCAAAATAACGCCAGATGCTATGTCTCCATGTATACACATAACCAAGAAATTGGTTAGAGGAGAACTGAGTCTAAACCAAAAGTCTGTCTACATCTGAACCCGATTGAAGATATCTGCGAACCCACATAAGTCGAGATAGAACATGCAGCACCTCGAAACAGACCTGAGTTAAGGGCAACCGTTAGAAACCTAGCAAGCTACTACTGAAAACTAGGCATACGACTTACTTATCGGCAATTCTCAGCGACTTAACAAATGTTTCCACTCCAATGGTTGTGTATTAGCAAATAGAATGAGTTGTTTTAAACAACTGAATTACTAAGATCTACTCATTAAAGTAATTTGTTTATGTACCACTATTTATTTAATTTCACATACTTTCTAGGCTATATGTTCCTATAAGCAAAACAAGCTACATGGGTGTATGAAGGTTAAAAATATCCAACACTCATTTAAAAATGCAATTTTATCATCAGATTTAGAAATCTCGTAAAGTGTTTAGGTCAAGAGTACTAAATTGCAAAAACAAACGCAAATGTAGAAGCTGAAAAGCCGATAAAACACCCAACACACCATGATCTCATAAATCGCGAGATTCGTCTTGCGTCGACTACGCTCAATATCGGAAGCTAAGCTCACGTAATGCAACAGCAATTGAAGTAACTTTGCTAGGTTCGTCAATATTCTGATTGAAATTATATGACTTAATTAAAGTTTGAGGTTGCTCAGCAAAGATATTACTGATTCATAGAATCCAATCTAAAACCCCGGAACAATAACAAAAGTCAGTAGTAAGTAACGTTCGCGATAAATTAACCTCGAAGATGGTAAGAAATGTTGCAAGAGAATTTGATAGTGTTCTATACAAGATACATGCAGTTATAATGTGTTCTCATTCTGCACAGGGTGGCATACCATCACGTATACTGTAATTAATAAAATTTCTCACGTATAATATCATTTCGCTTCATTTGCTCAGTCTATCTTTCCTAGAAAGATGATATCCGCTGAGCGCAACATCATCGCTTAACCAAAGCGACCACGTTGAATTGCAGTTTGTCGTTGGCGAAGCATATCTATCGCATGTGAATGAGACGCCACAATTAGCGATAGCGATTCGTCTTATTTTAGTAGTTTTTAATCCAATATTTTCCAGTAATGGTGAGAATGGCGAGCAGTAGCCCAGAATATGTTAACATCTTTAAGATCGTTAACAAAATAGAAGTGCTTTACTATTGCCATGCACCATTTGTTCTATTGAATGGCATCTAAGAAGTACGAGGCATATTTAATACCCAAGAAGAATTTCTCATGAAGAGTTTGCAAATAATTGTTGCTGAGCTTTTTTTTGGTAATATCCCGTGTCCACTTGTCTGTGGGTTCTTAAAGAAATGTACCAGATAAAATATTCCCAATTAGAAAATGTTCCGCACCTAAGCAATTCCGTAAGCAATAAATAAAATCAAGTCAGTGATAATAGAAAAACATTACCGCTGAATAATCGTAGATGAAATGACATAAAGGGAAAGTGTCTTGTTATTGTAATAATTAGCATATTGCATCCGGAAGATCCTCCCATATCATCTTAGTAGCTACAAAAACTAAATTGCCTGTTATTGCACATTTTCACTAGTGTGAAGTTTCATGTTTAAAATATGAAGATTTAATTGCATACTTTGTATTTCGCACCGGCCAATTCATGTGACGTAGAAAGACCTTCCTCTAGATTTAAAAACATATCTTACCAACGAAACTTATTTACAAAAAGTTATTTAGAGAAGTACATCCTAGTTAATTCCTATTATAATTGTATTGAAAACGTATTTGACGATTAATAAAACTAAACTTTGAATTTATCTACGCTCCGATCGGTGTTTGACAGACTAACACACACAAGCAAGTTGCGCCCAGCGTCAGCTATCTGCTTGTAACAGAATCAGTAAGCCAAGTTTCTCTGTTTACAAGTGCCATTCAGTCATCCTGGGGATCTTAAAGGGCATCTCAGAATTCTTGAAGATTCCAACATAGATTATCTCATGCATATTGCAAAGAACATGATCCCTATGCTTTGAAAGCCGTACTAAGTGAACATTCGGGCAGCTTCAAAGCAAAAAATGAAGAATATTAAGAATAGGAAATCAATCAATCAAATCAAGAATAGGAAATGTAGGAACAGGTATAGGCATTAGTGAGCCTAACTGCCGCCTTAAAATGCCATTATTATTATTAATCTTATAAAAACCTAAAACACGTCTTCACATACGTTCATTCTTGTTATTAAATGTAATGATATCTGCATAGTGGTATTTGTATGCACAGTGTTTACAAGTGATAAAAGTAAATGAGGTTTAATGTAAAAGAATTGAGTAGAGAAACATTTCAAGTGAAAATGTGTAGTAAATAACTAGGACCATATTATGCAGTTATTTCTACATCTAAAATGGTTCACTGCTCACTAAGTATAGTAAGATTAGCAACTTTATTATGTTCAACAATGTATAACGAATTTTAATTATAAAGATTTCCACTATAACCTAGGACAGCAGAGTGCGCTGTCAGTAATAGTTTAGATTAAATGGGAAGCCTTGATTGTACATTTTAGAAGAAAACACTAAGCGGGATAGGGAAGTAAATCGATGATTTTAAAAAATCTAATCATTATCTAACTATATTTCACAGCTTTCTTTCATATACCACGCACTTGATCGCTAAATCAAGATTAACACAGTTCTCTGCTTAATTAGTATTCAGTAAGTTATGCGTTAATGTTATTGTAATTAGTTGTGTACTCCCATATACGTTCGGCCCACAATAATGTTCCGACCCGGCTCGAAAGTGATTCGCGGAAAATCAAGACATAAAGAGGTAGCCGTGACTGAAATATTGGAGCGCTTGCCGCCCGATGAAACCGGTGAATTAATTCCAGTTCTGCATATATTTACATATCATATATGAAACGCCCGACTATACAAATATTATCCCTTTTAATAAGTCTCCCTGCGCATCGCTGTCGGGCGTGCACTTGCCGACCAAAAAGGAAAAACATTTTTAAGCGGATATATTAAGCGTGCACCAAAAAAATATCTTCGAGCGATGCTCCTGTAAAATGTTGACATACCCAACTATATTAGGCGGGCTCAGAGAGCTTTATGCAAACGAAAAACGCGTATTATATGATAGCTGGCTCTGCGCTCACACCAAATTAATCTAATAAAGCTATGATACTTCCGGTGGTAAATGCTGATAGAGAAAATCACATTTTGTAGCCATAATAAATTTCGAAATTTGTTTCTTAAACACATTGGATGAACTGTGGATATTTTTAAAAGCATTCAACATATATTACAATGACTGTAATATGTCATTTTATAAAAACTACTTATTCAGAAAGCTTTTCATTAAGCTACCAGTTTGTATAAAACAAGAAAAGAAGTACGTTTCAGCCAATTTAAAGCGTATATTCGATATACGGCTGTTCAAATTGTTTGGAATGTTGCTTCTACAGCTGTTACAATACGTTATACGTTTCGAGTTATGCAAGAAAGAATTTGGTCGTGACTTTTTTTAAACAGAATGGTACAGTGTTTATTGAAAACACACCACTATAACTGTCTTTCTTCAACCCTCTCGTTTACCGTCACTACTTTAAATCAATCTCGCAAAGTTTCATTTCTATTTGGTCTTTTTTGGTAACTCCCGCTGCTGCTCTAAGAAAACGCATTTCACTTATTTATATTGTTATTTTTGTTTGATCAATTATATATTTATTGATACATGTGCCCTCGGTATAACTATTACGTCTGACTTCTTGATATTTATTTGAATTTTTGGTTCTTCATGCTGTTGATTTCACACACTGAAATTATTTTGTAGTTCTTTCATTGAGTTAGCCTTTATTACCAGTCGTCTGCATACATTAGTTCGGTCGTTTTGTTATTAGTTCTAAAAACATTTTCGATAGAGCGATAAATACTGTTAACTGGTTTCAGTAATTTTCCATTAACCCCTCTTTGGCTAATTACTCCCAATTTTTTTTCTCTTGGTGCGTTATCAGAACCCTATCTACAAAACGTGCATATATCTTTTTATCAACATTTAATTGCTTCTTCTATAATCTGCCTTATACTGAAGATTAAGTCAGCTACTCCTCTTTGTGGTTTAAAGCCGCTTTTATTGTCTTCAAAAGTCGACTCCACTATATCTCTTCTGTAATATTGTTTCACACACTTACAGAAGAAACAATAAAATATAAAATGTCAACACTTTAATCCATATGTCTTCGTCTAAAAAAAATTACAAAAATTCTGAAACAAATGTTTAAAATGTGCACCATTAACAGTCAGATAGTGTCAGTAGCGTAACTAAATTTACTAGTCAAATTTCTGAGTACATTTTGAGGTTATTACATGGAGAAAGATCTAGTGAACGTGGCAGCATTTCTACAATTCCCTTCGTTCCTATCCAACAGTTTACGAAAATTTCATTAAAGCATCTTGCTGAAATCAGACATTAGGATTTAGATTATTGTCTCTTAGTTCTACTCCAACAAATTATTAGGAAATAATACCTTTTTGTGGTCTTTCGGTGTGGTGCTTGGTTATCGAATGAGGAATTTCCTAAAAGCAATATCGGTAGTTATGCCTATTAACAGTAACTCGGGAATGATGCTTTATCGGAACAGAGAAAAATTATGCTTTATCGGAAAACAAACAATATGGAAAGTACTAGATAATATAGGTTTTTATTACAAAAAAGACGATCCAAAACAGGCCTTAATGGAGGTTCACATAGTACGATGAAACGGATCATACAACAATATCTCCGTATCAGAAATGAGAATCTGCGTCAGTTTTTCTTTTTTGTAGAAACCTGGATCTTTAAAGATGGTACCACAAGATAATCTTAGCAAAACGGAAGCAAAGAAACCGTTGATGCAACTAGTATTGATGGAAAAAGATATATAGTTTTACATGCTGCAGATAGTGACGCATTTATACCAAGAGCAGAACTAGTCTAATAACGAAAACATATTATCATGGTGATAAGAATCCCGAAAATTTCTTAAAGTGGTTCAAGACACAATTTCTTACAAATTTGGAAAACTATTCTGTCATTGTAACGGAACCATCCCGAATAAAGTACCAACAGCTTCATCAGAATTGGCTTACCAACAATAATATTGATTACAAACCGCAACGGTCATAGAGCTCTCTGTCTATCCATGTCTGAATAATTATTTTAATTTATTTAAAAAGCACTGAACTAACTTAATTCGGAAGTTTGGTATATTAATATAAGACTGAAAATGGAAGTCAAAAGTGGTGGGGCAGAAAGATTGGTTTCGATAGAGAAGACGACAATGTCGAGAGTCCAAATCCGCCGACGCTGTGATAACACAGTGAAAGTAACTTTGGAATCCCTCCTACATACAGTAACGACTGTCTATAGGAGATATTCACTACAGGGTATAATCTTTCTGTAATTATTTTCTTTCTTAATAATTGGCTGAAACAGATAGTATTTCCTACCACTTACCATAAATTTTTCAATAAAGGCGTCCGCTTAAGCCGACGAACCGTAACCATAAATTTCGGGTTAATTCTGCGGCATCTGTACACAAATCTAAATTAATCAGTAGTGTCTACCCTCATCATACAGTTGGGCTCGACTAATGCACAACTCCCATTTTACTATTCACTTTACAATTATTTGCTGCCTAGGTAAGTTGGTACGATCATAATGTGAGAGAAAAAACAGAGGTAATCATTTTGTCATTGAATTTCTTCTAGAAAATTGAGTGTATAATAACTTCATATATTATAGAAGCCGTTCGCTTACAGATGAAACATAGATCTACTCTAAATACAGTTAAATGCGAAATGTAATGATGAAAATGAAAGAAATGTTACGTTAATACAACAAGTCAATAACTATCTGTTTTCAAGTATAACACGAAGTGTAATATTTAGAATTAAAACAGGTTCGAGTTTCTGCATTTACATGGAGACGTCTGGTGGAATATGTAGACAGTTTTCTATTCTCCTTACTTCTTGTCCTGGGTTCAAAACTTCACGCCTTGCATATGAACGTACGTGTACATAAGGTTGGAGGAAATCATTTCCTTAAGAGTAACTCAGTATAGTAGAACACATTCCTTCTGTTTTAATTTTTTCTTTTGCGCAAATTTTTATTTCCTTCTTCAAATCAATGACACGGCAGTCATATCTTCTCGCGAGCTGCTTGCTAATTTTTATGTTGTCTTCTGTTATTCCACAGTTCTGGCGCAAAATGGTAGTTTTCAACAAATAACTTTGTATTATTGAACTATTTGTAATTAACTAACAGGAGTTAATAGTAGTAAAGGTGTATGACGTGTTGGGATGTAAGTTTATTGTTCTTATTAAGTCCTTAAATCCTTTCTGATCCGCATTAGAATTTTTATCTAATATCCATTTTACGTGCTTTATAAGTTTGCAGGTAATTGAAGGAAGCAAAATAACATTTCAATACTTTTTAAACACGGTTATTCCTTCTATTCATTAACTTGAATTGGAGAGTTCAAATAACAGAAACATTGGGTTTCTAATTATATTCTATTTACAACTGGGGAAACCAAAATCGTTCCTTTAAACATGATATTCAAGAACCTAACTCCTCCACAAAAGTATGTAATTTGATGTGGGAGTAACAAATCAAATATGTACATCATTTACAGGAATATTAATTTTTAAATTAAATACTTAATTTAAACATTTGCACTTAACAGATCTAACAAAAGAAAACAACTCAAGACAGCCCCAACTTCTTTTAACAGGTGACTTAGTTTTCCAGCAATGTTTAATTTGGCTCCCAAAAGATGCATCGAAGTAGACAATCTCTTAAATCCTACATTTTTCCAACTGCGATACATACCAGTTGATCTCGACTATTGCTCTGGTCGATCATAACAAGGAAAGTAAATGGCGGTACAGTGATCGAACTAAAGGAAAAATCGAGAGCGTTCGTCCATCAACCAGGGTCTCGAGTCTTTCGAAGCATTCGACACAGGAACATACTTAAACATGCAAAAAGCAGACAGATTTAGTGACTTTAAAAAAAGTTAATAGAATTCGTCAATTTGCCCGTTTAGTACTAACACTCATGTGAAAACCTATGAAATGTCTAGCAAATTTGCGAAAATGTTTCAGCTGGACATTTTATAAAAATAAAATTCTTGCTTTGGATGGCGATGTATTCCTGAAAGCAATGTTAGGTTTTGGTATGAATTGAAAGGTGTTGTCTTGTTTTAGTTTGGCGTATTTATGTGAATCGTCCTTCTCGTACCTAAAACAAATAAAAACTAAGCATCGATGCTTGACAGACGCTTACACGTTAGATTCGTTACGGTTGATTGTTTCCAATTCCACACCTCATTAAAAAATTAAGATAACAGAATATATGTAGACGCAATGTTTACACTAATTTTAAGACTTGTTTTTTGTAACTGGACAAAATATTTTCTAATGTTAATAGATTCTAAAAATAACTAGTTTGTTTTATTTACATCTACCTAGTAGTTATAAAATTTTCTGTATGTAATTGGTAGCCAATTGTAAGCTGATGTGTGGTAATTTTCGCATTATACCTTCAAACTTTCCATTTGGGAAAATTTGCATAAAAAATCTGAGGAAACATATTTGCCTCCTGTTTTCGATGTAGTTCGCCAACTACTTTTTGTTGCGTAAATACTGCATGTTTGTATATAATTCAATATTATAATTTCTTGTATTAAAATTTTGACTTCCCTTTGTAGAATTTAAGGTAAATTACTGAAATTAAAAAAAAGTTAGCTCATAAGTTCTACATCCTTTATCGGGGGTATCATTGAATCCCTACCGTATTTTTCGCAAGATTCCCAGAAAAATATCTAACTTAAATATTACTACAAAATGCCAAAATTCAAGGATTTCGTTGTTTCTAAAAATCTTTTTTTTTCCATTTAGAGAATTCATAAGGTTGCAAATTACTCGAATTATCCGAAAATATAAATTCTTTATTTAAAGTGAAAATTAGTGTTAATTAACGGCATAATCGTAACATTGCTAATTAAGGCATGGCTAAGATAACGTAAGAGCCAAGATACATCAAACGAAACAGTTTATACCTATAGTTTATACCTATCATTTGCTGTAATAATTTAACAACGCTGTAGAACTCAGTATTTCTTGGCAACTATACGCCACACAAGAGCGATATTAGTTAGTAGAGTTATTAATATTTGCCGAACTCGTTCATATTTTCTGACATTTCCGTATAAAGCGTAATCGAAAAATGAGAGGAATGCCCTGACAACTGCAATGAAATTATAGTGACAGTTCGCCCCGTTCGTCGTTTCCAGTCTTCTATTCGCCCTTTTCTTTTTTATCTCTGATTACTCGCTCCTAGGTTGATGGATGAGTTTTTAGCCGTGCCTTTTCCCCGTAGCAGGTTGGAAAAATATAATACTCTTGCTCAGATTTCAGTATCTTCTTCAACTTTTTACGGACGCTAGGTCGAGAGTTGACAAAGACCGGCAAAAGATTCTTTTATACTTCCAAATACATTTTTTATGAGCGACGTTCGAAGCGACGCGGACAATTTTTAGGCGAATGGATTGGTTCCATTTAAATTCCATTTTTAATGCAAGCTGCTCTGTGTAGGTTGAGTAATTCTTCTTACCGGTCGGATTGAAAACTAAAATAGCGTACTATAAACTGGATAAGAACAAGCTTGAGAGTCGTAATGTAAAGCTGCACACATATTTTAAGTTATATTTTACCGTCAATTTTTATTAAGATTTTATACTATAAATTGTTTATTCATACGTTAACAACGTAGGTATTAGTAAGAATTATTAGAGCGCAACAAGTCGATTGCTTAGCAGTAGCGTCACTGCGCTGGGTTAACCGAAATTAACGTGCGACGTTATTTAGAACAAAAAACAATAAAAGAACGCAAACATAATGTAGTCAACAACTTACCGAATCTGCTTAGATGGCTGAAAAGAAATCCGGAAGTGAGGCCTTCACCACCTGTATCATAGCCTACGTTTCTACAATCGTCTCTTTGAGACCCGTCCGTTGCGACGTATATATTTGCTTACACAAAGAGAAAGATCGTTCGCACCACTATTGTTAAAAAATTGCATAATCTAGAAAAATCGACATTTTTACGTAACATAATATTAAATTTTTCTGACTGTAACACTTTTCTCGTCATCTAAAATATTTAGCACTGTTTGTACGTGGTCAACAATTTCACACGAATCCCGTAAGAACAACGAAGTGTTTTGCAATTTCTTTATTGCGTCAGCTACTGGAAAATAATTGTCGTTAATAGTTTATAAATCTGCTGCAACTTGAGAATTTTTGAATCTCATTTGATTTAGCTTTATTGCAGCTGCTTCTTTAGCGTCTAGTTGTAAAATCACTAATTCGATCTTTTCAAAATGTTTAAAATAATAGAATGCGGCATCTAACCATGTACCCAGTCCTCGACGAATTGCCTGCGGCGGTTCCCGTATGTTAGGACACTGTGAACGAAAGAGCCGAATACGTTTCGGTGATTTAAGAAAACGCATTTTGCCTGTACTATTAGTTGATCCAGATCGGGATAACATTTTCATATAGTGTCTGCTACAAGGTGTAAAGCATGTGCAGCAAATTCGGTTGAACAGATTCGAATAATTGACTTGTGCGAAGCATAACCGCGGCAGCATCGGTAACCATCATTAAAACTTGCTTTGGTGAAATTTCAAAGTTGTTTTGGTATTCTAACTAATACATTATGAACAGCGCCAGCAGCACATCTTTGCACTCCTTTACAAGCTAGCAAATAAGCGTGTGACGGTCCTTCAAGGTCATTATCCGTGCTACAATCTATACTACGGATTTTTTTTAATGTTTGTAGTTTCATCTATAATCAGCCACAACCGTTCATTTTTTAATGTGGTTTTTACATAATTCTCAATCTTCTCGCGCACTGGCGGCCAGGATTTTATTCACCTCTGCTGCTTTTAAAGTAGTTGGGTTGGGAGTGAACGTCGATCCCACCGCCTTTGCCATGAAAGGAATGTATTGTAGAAGTCTGTTTTGTTAGCTTCCGTTGTAATGGTTGTTGTTTTGGTTTCGGGACCATATCCATAAATCTGACTTTCATCATTCCCCACGACTTTACAATAAAAGTCCAATTCACAAAATTGTTTCGGTAGCTATTTAGTTAAAAGAGTTATTATAAATGAAATCTCTAGGACAGGCAGTAAATATGAAATAAACACGTGAATTTATACAGCCATCTAGAGCGGCCCCAATGTGCATTAAATCAGACCTATACAAATCAGTAAGCAAAACCTATATACAACATCTTATGAATGCAATCGTTCATATAACTGCAAATCCTGAAAGCTTTGACTTTTACAGCTCACTAGGCTGTCGAATAAGGAGCCCAACTGCATCTAGCTGTTGTTTATGCCACAAGAGAAACTGATATTGGTTCAAAAAATTTGTTCTTAGGACCAAAGAATCAATAGAAGCGTTAAGGCTATGTGAAAGTAAAACAAATTGACGATTGAAAACCTGTTCATCCCGTTATATCACTAAAAGGGTTCACACACCAGCATTAAGCAGGCTTATTATTCGGTAAAAATGTAGAAACTTCCCAAGAAACCTCACCGTCCTCATTGCCATCAGAAAAACATTTGAACGCTGGGAGTCAACGTCAAAGGTAAAAGGACATCAGGGACAGAACCACATGCTCAACCATCTGTTTATTTTCGAAGCACAGTTGATCAAGTATAGTGTGCTGCAGGGGTCCTAATAGAATTCTTATTTAGTTGTAAAAGTTCCCTGGCTTGATCTTCAGAAGTAATTATTGGACTGCTCATATCAACGAGACCCCAGCTGTTAGACCGAAAATGATGCTCTTTATGTTTAGTCCAAGTAGCAACAGTAATAACTTGCCTGCGATTAGAGAAACATTAGCTAGCTGTTCTGATTTCGAGAATTGCTCTGGCTGCAGCTCTGCAATCAATTACTTTATTGAAGTCAATGTCAGTAACTCCATTTAGTCAGATGATTAAGTGTGTACTTTATTGTCAATTGTGAGCTGGAAGACAATTTTCTTTACCTCGTTAACACAATTCTTAATTAATTAATTAACCTACAAGAGTTCTACTCTAAGTCAATAATATTTCTCTTAATCAGTGTTAATTCCCTAATTTTACAGGATTTAATTGAAAATAAAGAACCAATCTTTTAACGGTTTATGAAGTTGGAAATGTTACTCAATCAACATGTAACGTATTGATATAGATTGCATCTAGCTATATTCAGTAACGCCTCAACTTTGTAACTAGCTTTGCGTGTTACAGCTTGTAATACTCACTCATTGTTATTAGCTTTAACACCGCGTTGTTAAGTATGTTTATACTTAATCCAAACCATTAAGCAGTTTATGAATTTTACGAAATAAAAATGGGAAAACTATGTCTTGCAATTCTGAGCATTAAACTTTTGAGAAAAATCCATAAGAAATGTTCTTGGCCATTCTTTGTACGCGAAAATGCTCGCTGAAACTTTTCTACGGGGTATAGTCCTATATACTTTCGAGTGTTAGTTTTAGGATTGTTCGCAGAGCAATCACAAGTTAGCCAGACGTAATTTGATTCGTAGACAGAAATCTATAACTAAAATCCAATTGATATCGCACTATTTGACTGGCTCTGGCCACCTCTGATTAAACGACCTTATTGACACTCGATTTTTTTGTGCACGAATTACCAAAAATTATGCTATTAAAATAATTTGATAAATTAACTAAAGACAGTGTGTAGCTTTTGCAATCGTTAGCGGCTTCCGTACATTGACCAAAAATATATGCTCTCAACTTTGGTATCCATACGTATACGTTATTTATTTTTAACTCATTAAATTTTTTACCAATACATTACGCTGGAAATTGTAAAAATTACGGTCATTTACATGAAAATAGGATAACGTAGAATGCAATTACAAATTTTTGCACGCCATCGCGCCGCGTAATTTACATAAAATAGACGATAAAAATGCGATGCGAAACTGCGTTTTTAGTATTCATACGTCTGCGTCGTTCCGCTTGCAGTTTTAATTGCATTGTAACAGTTGTCGCCGGTGCACGACCCAAACATTAATAACCTTAATCTTATTACCACTATCAGCTTCACCTCTAATAAATTAATTTTCAGATAGTCTCCTGCCGCGTCGAATTGAATTGTTTACTGATTTAATGCCGAGGTAATAGAATTTACATTGCTGTTTCCGACACCTCCCGGCAAGTGCTATATCTTCGACTCTGTGACCGCATACAAATATTTACACATCTATGCATGTATGTAGTGTACAGGACGTTCACGAGGATAGTTTGTTAGACGTTTCTCTGGAGGATTTCGATTAGCCTCTTAAATACCGCCAATATAATTAATTGTCAATTAATCTCAATATTCACATGCAATTCTAAACCTAATACGCAAACATTACATGACGCATCTCATTCTCGTTGTGATTGCTATTCGTACATCTCAATACGCCGTGTTGTAGAACCTATATAAAGGACGCAGTTTACACTTCCAAATATCTCTTCTTCAACTCCAGGCCCTCGGCGCTTGTTAATCGGAAGCACGTAAGGGTGAAATTTCCCTGACACCTGTAACTTTAGCGTGCTACGCATTTGCCGGGTGGCATAACACTTATGTGTGATATTTAAGTACACCAGGCATTATTCCATCGATCTTTTTGCTATTGTTCTGAAGTTTTAAACCAATCGCATAGAAAACGTATTGCTGTACTGAGCTATACTGGTTTCATCACGGTTCCCGATTAGCGACCCGGCCATAGCTTCGACCGATGCCAATTCCACCCGTCGACGAGGATTCTTCAATTACGTTCCACCAAGCACCTTCGGTATTCTCCGATGAGCGCATCACTATTAATTTCTTCGTATAACATCACGAACTATAATTAGAATCAGTTGTTGTTCTTTTAAGCCGTTGCTTAGCTATTTAGAGTCATTTGTTTGTCATTTATTTATACATTCAGCCTTATTGAAATTCATATTTCTCCGTTTTCTTTCTACCCTTGTGTTGTATGGAGTCCTAAGTGTATTAACAGGTTAGATTACGTTGAAAGTTTGTCAGATCTCTTTGTCTCAACCCGGGCTAATGCTTTGATAATTATTTTGTCCCTTGTAACCATTCTGGTGTTCTATCTTTGGCGTTAATATTCCTACATAAGTTTCCTGGTAAGAGAATTGACTGTTCAAACCTTGTTTCGATTTCCTTTCTTATCCCTTCCTATGATACCTTTAATGATGTTTTATTCCACCTGCCCTTATGTCACTCAAATTCCTCTCAGAACCCACTGATTAACAGATTCGTGGGCAACTCAATATTTTCAATTCATTTGAGATATTTTATTGTAGTTTCAGTTTACTTGACGTACGTCAATAAACCTTTCTTTTCGGTTCTCTTCAAGAATACTTTACTACTATGTTAAGAAAATGTTTTATATAATCGTCAGTATATATTCGTAATTATTACTTATGCCACGATATTTTTGGGTTTGTTCCGATGTTCTACATAATATAAATAATAAAACAAATTGCTGCAAAACTGCATCAATAAATTGGATATTTACAGAATATGAGTTTTCCAAAAAATTCTAGTAATTTTTATAGTTTAAACATTTTTAATTGTTAGCGCCTTAATGAGGTATATACTCAGCAAAAAGTCGTAGGCTTTGGTTTGCTGTGCCGGTAATTTGGTTGTATGCATAAGTTCAATAATTTTCTGTAGATTTTATAAGAAAGCGCCATACAAAACAATCGCCACTTCAAAAATTACCTATGCACATTTTATTTTATCTAAATACTTGTATCTAGAAGAATAATGTTGCAACTAAAATTAAGTTAAACAAGCAGGAGGAGCCAGCAGAATGTCAAAAACCAAGAAAGCAAAAAAACTCTTAAAATCCACAAGAAAGACAAATTGCAGGCAATGCAATATCAGCGACTGCGGTTGCTTTCTCGACATAAAAGTATATTAAGTACTTACTAAATCTAGTCACACATTGGACAGATGGCGCAGTAATATCTCTTTTTATCTGAATTGCTCCGCGGTGACCCTACTACCCTGAATATTTATAATTTGACGAGTGGAGGGCATCCTTTATCAAGCCGTCCCAGAGCTCACAACCTGAATAGATATATTACCACCATATGTTTTCCCGTTGCAAATAGCAACTCCGCATTTATCATAAACATTCATTGATAAGAAGGAAAGTCACAGAAATAACAAATGAAATGTTCCATTTTGAAATATTTACATTTCGAAATATGTTTTAATTAATTTAATTTTTCCATAAAAAAAGGAAAAGGATTACACCATTGGGACACTAAATCGTGAATCCTCCTGTCTGTATTCATGTAATATTTTATGACATATACTTTACTTCATAACGTGCTCTCTAAAACGAAAATACAGACGCCGTAATTAGCGTGGCTGAACATTTCGGTATACTCCACTAGGAGATTTTTTTTGTAAATATGAGATCATTACTAGACAAACCAAATGCGAATACCTAATTAATCCACATGTTTGTGGACGCCGTTGGCGGCGTTAGTAAACCCTATTAAAGAACATTTCTGTACACTTTGCTGTAGAACGGAATCTAGGTTAACTACTTGCATACACAACACAGTGTACGGCTATATTTTAGAATTTCTAGTTCAGCAAATTTTAATTAATGATCGGTTCAAATGAACGCGCTCAGTGCTCTAGGATTACTCCAAAAATGTACGTAAATCAAAATGCACCAAGATCAAATGTAAGCGATAGAGTTAAAATGCGATTTAAATACAAAACGTGGGAACTATACAGTTAGTTGTACCCCTCTTTAGTTGTACTGATAAAATGAAAATTATTTTTCAATTTACCTGATAAATCTTCGGAAACATTAAATAGTGTTTCACCCTAAAATAATTGTGCTAAGCAATAATTTTGATTTCGTTTCAATTGAAAATGTAGGGGCGAGAGAGGGACATTGATACATCTTTTATTTGATATATATATATTTTCATTAGGTTCTCTATTTTTCTAAAATGTTATAGTTAATTATTGTAGTGTTACTCCTACTTATTAGAATTTCCACTCACTTACATATTTACTATTATTAAGGTTTTTTTTTAAATTTATATGCATATATTAAACCTCCCCATTAATGAGGTAGATTGATACGTCTTTGAGGTGCATTGATACGCATACTGAATTACTGAAACAATAATATATAGAGCTATAAGGCAATTCGTATATTTTCTTAATTATTTAAATGTCTTTGCTGCAATATTTAGTTCTGGCCTGATGATGTGCAATATGTGTGAAACTGGTGGTCTTGATAGATTATTAAAGAGAATTTCGTTAGATAACACTATTTTATTTTCTTCTTCATTATGAATAATTCACACAGAGTCACCATGTATTATTTTAATTTTATTCTTAATGATTCGAAATTTACAGCAAAGGTATAACTATCCGATTGGCGTACTGTAGTTCCGGTAGATAGCGACGCCGACAATTTCATAACTAAACCTTCTTTATTTATGCAACTGATGTCTTCTATAACCGGAAACGTATTTTTTTTCCGTAAAAACTTTACTTTAAATTCATAATTTATCATACTCTTTCGATACGCTCGATACAAGGTATGATTCGTACTTTAGTAAGAAATTCCACCCGTATAAAGTAATTTATATTTAAATTATTATTAGACAAATGACAAGGAACTCTAAAGCATATCCGCTTTAGAGTCCGTTATTTGTTTTCTACCTTAGTATTTTTTTTTAATTTCGTTCGATTTATTGCTTTATTGCATCTTTTCTTCAATTCTGTTTTTCTGTGTGGTACTTGTATAATCCTTGATTTGCTCTATAGGACTTCTTTTTATCACTTCTGGGTTTCGCTATTGGATACGGTCTAATTTGTTCCGGTGGAATCGATTTTGCTGAATTATCCTTGCCAATATGTTCTGCATTATCAGCTTTATCATTTTGTAGCTATTGATCTTAGTCATTTTTAGTGGGATAATTTAAAAGTCATATAAACATGATATGTCAAAAACCTCTTTATAGAATACAGGACTAAATCACAATCATAACTACATACAAAGTACATTTATACAGATGGACGCCTAATTTCGGCAAAAAACTGTACATTTTAATTACTCCTAGCATAACTATCCTTCGTAATTCAAACTATACAGCACAATGACTCTTTCTATCGTTGTAATAGAAAATCTATTGAAGTCCCACTGTTCATTTAAAATCGCAGTATATCGATATATCCCTCATATATCAATGTACCCCTTTCTCCGATACAGCCAAACTAAATATAGTTGTTTACTGGTATGATGGAGTCCAGCTCACATGGAAAATTCCCGGGTGTCAAACTAAGATTTTCCTGAAATTTTGTGGAAATGGGCATAGAAGTACAGAATCTTTTGTTTGTCAAAGTTCACCCAGGAAGAGGAAATATAGAAATATTTTCTTAACATAACTGCAGAGTGAAGAATGATAAAAGATAGAGGTACTAGAATAGATGATTAAACTACATATATGCAGAATTCTGCGTTTGAGCCTGGCTTTTAGGCGTCCCAAATGAATGTTATTTGCTCCTTTAATTCTGTTTAAAATCATATAAGGTTTTTCAACATATGGGATGTTCTTAAAGAAAGCATATCGGTTGTTCAGTTCTTTTGGTGCGCATTGTGTCAATAGTAGGAAGCAAACATTTTCTATGTAATAGAAAACCTCATACAATATCTTTTAAAAATATTTTAATGTAAATAGGATGATAAATAAATAGCGAGCCAGACACAAACTTTAGTATTTTAAATGGAATACTCTGTATATTAGTACGTATTTAGTTTCTCCATCTATTAACACAGAATTCCCATGCTTGTGTCTAACAGATTTTGCAATATTTATAATTTCGTCCTGAATCGAATAATTTTAGATACGTCTTCCAAAAATCTGAAGTGCAAATACATTACCAAGAAATGATAATAAAACGTCTTCCAATTATATAGTATGTTCAGTATTGAACGCCAAACTTTGCTAAAATCAAACACCAGAAATGTATGTAACACCATATACATTGGCCGCAATTAAAAATGCACCCCAAAAAATGTTTGCAAAATAATGTCTACTAGTATCAAAAAATGCTTACACTACTTATAATCATGTAAATTAAAGACAATTCAATAAAGGAAAAGTAAATAAGGTTATCGCAATAAAGGCAGGAAACTACGGAACGCGTTACCTACTGAAATCGGTGTTGCACAAGAAAATCTCCTCTGGGTGTGTCTGAACCTGCTCTATGTGCCTCACCTTGATTTGAAATCCACAAGTTCCTACACAGTAATACAGTCGAATAATTACAATTAAGTCTACCCGTGATTTCCGGGAAACTAATATCGCTTTCATGTAGCCCAATAATCCGGGGAATTGTTCTCGTCTGCGAGACATCATTCACAAATTTTTAGCGAAATATAATTTAAGGGTGCATTTGTAATTGCAGTGCAGTGTAGTAAAACTATAGTGATGCATCTGTCTAACATTAGAAAAGAGATTAAAATAAATAAACACGCATTTGGGCATTACGTCCAAGTGATTTCCGATATCATTATTGTTTGGTTATTATGACGACAGTAAACGTAATATACTACTATTGATTTTTTTGAACTAATGATTCAAACGATTCAAGTAGCTACTTGTAGTCTATCTTATATCTGGAAATTAACAACTGTAAACAAAAATTCTTGGTTAATTCTGAGAAAATTGTTACGATGGCACGAATTTACCTTTGTATTTGGGGTCATAAAACAGAGAGGCTGTAATAGTGAATTCCAAACTTAGGTAAGAAAGTGCTCTCTTGCAGACGCTAGGCAAATATTATAAACTGAGCCGAAGGTACCTATGTATTTACATTTTTAAATATATCAAAAATATACATTATAAAAGCAAGCAGTCGCAGTTTATGTAGCTCTCATGTTTGCATATAGATAAATATATGGTATATACATTTTCTTGTAATTCAGTTGAAAAAATAATGAAAAATTAACACCTATTTGAAGCTAGTTCCTTCATGCTGATGATTAAAATTGCATGCTTTTTTTTAAAACAAAATATTTTGCTGTAATCAACCTCTGTATATACCGGAAACATTTCACTTCCATGACAGGTGAGGACTCATTTCTCCACTTTTCAATCTACCTGTGGAATTCCATTGTGCAGTTAAATTGTAAAATGATTACGATCTTGGCCTAAATTAATCTGCACAACGATATACAGCCATTGGGAAAAGAGACATTATTACTTATAAGGTGGTTGAATAATAAAGCGCATCTGTTGAATATAACAGACTATGTAGTATTTTAGGAACACTTTAAAAACTCAAAACTTCATATGTTCTTAAAATAGAGTTAAATTAATAGGCAAACGCAATTCAATTGTTCAGATTCTGAGCTTGACAATTAGTTTATTAAAACGTGAACATTCATTGGCAAAATAACCGGAAAACAGACATTACAACATTACTTAGTGACACTTTAAAAAAATTATTGAAAGTTGTCCATTAAAAACATATTAAAAATTTAAATTCGAAGGGAACAAGTTTTATGTGACTAGACATGTGTGAAATAAATGTTAATTGATAACTTTTAATAATTTTCTACGTCACTATGTAATTGACTGTAATGTCTAGTTTTCCGGTTATTTCGACAAATAACACTCATTTTTTCGTTTTTACGAAAGCTCTGAGTGATTGTTTTATTTTTGGCTGTCCTATCAATTCCTATGAGTACTTAAAACGTACAATTTTTACAGAAAATATGTTATTAATATTGTTAAGAAAAATGAGACGTATGAGAATTGGGCTTAAACGAAATGCCCCTGTGCATGCATTAACCACGTATTGTAAATTTTTCCATTTATCTCATGCTTCTATCTTTCTTCGTTCTGCAGTTATATTGAGAAAACCGAAAATCTGCCAATCTGCAGATTATCGTTTTTCCCCTTCAATGAGAATTTCGTCAGAAGAAGAAAACTACTTGGGCATACTTTAGTATGCTCTGCACTTCTGCCAAATTTGTGAATAAAGATTTAACAGATGGGAACCTCTCCTTGTCAGTTAAAGTACTCTGATGCGAGCATTAGGTCTAGATATATTGAAACTAAATACTGTGCACAATTGATTGTGTAACTGGAAACACTATTCAAAAGTTATTAATTCAAGGGTTATCAATAATAGGTATTGATTAATAATAGATAGTGATAGACACTGATCAATAATTAGATATTGATCAACCTTGATTTTTCGGGCAAATTTATACCTTTCAAAAAAAGGTAAACAACTACTGAACTAGTTTAATTCTACTGCTATTGAATTGAATTGTGCCCAGACGCACCAAGACTGCGGGACAAAATCTTTCCCCAATTTTTGTCGCAACGACAAATGATTTCTAGCTTTCGATTCTATACAATCTGGGTCGCGATTAAGTCATCCTAGCGCATCCGCCTATACTTCTCCCCGTTCTTCTTAATTGCCTTCGTTTCCTGTGGAATACATCAATATACACAGCCTAACAGTCTATTACGAGAACAACGGCTCTTCAACGGAAGAAGTTAAGTAATTCAAGGGCTCCACTCCACGTTTGTCTGTTTCTTATTAGTAGTTTTAATGAGGTCGGGGACGCGCTCTCCAACGATGTTAGTCCCTCCGAGAGTAACTCCCAGTCTACACCTTCGTTTCCGTCCAAGAGTGAGAAAGCTCTCAGCCGCCTCCTCCTTCATGAAGACGATACAAGGAATTTCATTCAATTTGGGCGAAGAAACATAAATTTAATTTGGAAGTACATTGTAGTAGTAACTATCTTTATTACTCTCCAACCGTTACCTACCGCAATGAGTTACATCTACGCTGTGATACCCACATTCAATTTCTATAATCAATAAACAATACAGTGGATTAAAGTTGTGTTCAGAATATAGTATCAAAAGCTGCTTTGATCTGTTTATTTCGTACTAGGGCTGATCAAACCTGAGACGGGCATTTCTAGGTTTCGACCAAGAATTGCTGATCATTAAACCTAACTCAAAATACAGCAACATTCCAAGTAGATATAGGCATAATCTGTTCAGAAAATAAAATATTGGTAAAGGCACTCTGCCCCACATAGGCAAAGCCAAAACAAGTATGGGACTGCATGAGCACTCTAAGTAGACTAATTAGTGGTACAGAGGTGAGCCTACCCTGGGTATTAGAACATGGGAGGCACCGAATGAATATCAAAGCAAACGAACTAACCCAAATAGGCACGTGACTGTCTATGGATACTACCCGGCGACTAAACAATATAAAAACGAGAAGTCGACTGGTGGAAAATTTTCAATTTCGAAAATAGGCTAAACAATTCTTAAACGCAAGCAGAATTAAATTTACAACTGATTTACTGGGTAGAGACAGGAAGTTAGTTGAAGCAATAATAGGCTCTGTGCTGTAACCTACCCCTGACAAGGGCAACTTTATGTCGATCCTATTAAGTAAAAGAAGGGAACGCTGTTCATGCGCAATACCAGCAGAAATACGGTTGTTTTGTCTTCTATCTTGGAGAGTTCCAGATGTTCACTTAGCCAAGTCTCTCTCGGAATCTTTGACATCATGAAAACCTCGCCAAACACAGGAAATCTCACTCTTCAGACGATATAACGATATATATAAAGACAGCCCTGTATGTATCAAGCTTTTTAATTGAAAGTCAGCATTTTTTATGTACCACTTAATCTGTCGACGATACCTGAAACTGTTATCTAGAATAAGACTTAAACTCCTCCCAAAATCGACCACGGACAGACCCAAACTATCGATCTCCAGTTGGATACTGTTGTTCAGTATATTGCAGGACTTAGGAGGGCCAAATTACAACACGGGATTTATTAGAATTGATTGACTAGCTGAGGCTCCACAGAAAACTGATGCTGAGTGCCCAGGTTGAGTCTAGCCATCGCCAGCCTCCAATTATCAGACTCAAAAGACAAATACACCTGAGTATCGTCCATATAATTATGGCATTACATAAGCTGGACTGCAGGCGACCAGTAAGAAAGTTCCCGAGAAGTCGTAATACCCCGACACCAAAACTACAAGAATTCACTACACGTGCCAAATCAGTATGATTGACTGCGTCAAACGCTTTGCCAAAATCCAACAGGACAAGCAAAGCCGCCAAAGCCATGTCCTAGACACTAAGATATCGCTAATATCGAGCAGAGGGGTCTCGCATTGGTACCTCAAAAGCCAGACTGGCAAGTCGGCGGGATATTGTTCTTCTGGAAGATTCCTTATACCACCCCTCATGTTTTCTATTATTTTTTATTATTATAATTAATTAAGATAATTTCAAATATATTACATAGTCAAGAATAACGCAAATGATTATTTTTTTATTTTAAGAAAATTTGAAGTATATTACATAGTCAAGGATTACGCATTTTATTTTCCGAAAAAATAAACAACGAGGGACGGAGGTAGCCCATATCTCCCAGATTTTTTATATATCTTTGCAAATGTGGCTTTTACATACAAAATAATGTTGCATAACTAACTTAGGTAGCCAAACATTAAAGATTTAGAAACGTAACATATGTATATAGATCATTGCTATGCTTAACAAATACGATACTTCCCTAATATTTGAAACAAATACGTAATATACTATAATCTGGTTTATACGGATTCATTGTAAGTATTTACTGTAGATACAAATCAACAAGCAAAAAATTCATTATTATTATATGTACTAATTACAATCATTTTTATCAGTAATTACATTACATTTTATAGCGTGTTGAATGTGCCGTAGGCAATATACTTTGTTTTCAAATCTGCACCACTATTCTCGAAAAATTTATCATTGCTATTGTCATATTGATCGCTGCCATTAAACCAAACTACAAATTTTCACAACCACTTTACAAATAATCTTTGTGATAAAACAGTGTATGTATATGATATTTACACATTCTACATTTGTTATGCCGTACCGTTTTGTACGTAAGAGCCTCTTTATTTTTACTAAATAAAGAAATATTACAAAAAATGTGGAACTGTGGGGTACGCCATGCTCCCAAGATTGGGAGAACACATTTTCTGTAAGGCACACATTAATAATGTGGGTAATATAAGGAATCAGGCAAGCACAGCAAAGCTTAATCATTCTCAAAATTATTAACGAGTTAATAATGTTAAAGATTGTATATTCTAAAGGAGGACGCGTTCTCCGCGCTAGAGAAACAGTGCGGTAGTAGTAGGGAGAACTACAAGGGGCACTATCCGCAAAACAGCGACTAATCGACTAACTACTACCTTAGGTTTTAAGATTAAATTTAAAGACTGCAAATGTGTGAAAAGATTAGCATTCGTATTGTCTAAAATAGATATTCAAGGTAAGTCTTCTTCTCCTTCTTATGATTAACTCACTGTTATTTTGTTTAAGTTACTTGCTACTTTTTGTTGCTAGTTGCTGAAGTACTTCCTTTTTTAATATGCTTCCTTTAAAGAATTGTTTTGGCAGAAATTCAAGAATTTTAGAACATCCAGCGTAGTATGCTGTTTACCCCACTAAAGCGTAATGTTTGGTCTTTTCCGCATGTCAGCTTTAGGAAGCGCGAATTTTTACTAACCTCCACAATATGTCACACCGGTGCTTCAACCTTATCAGCTAATGGAACCGTTAGGCTACGACTCCGGTAATAGCCACGTATTCCAGGACTTCTGTTTCTGACAAATTGATACAATCCACACCGGTGGGCTGAGCACGGATAGCACTAGTACTACGCATTGCCCTCCCGTTTTCTCTTTCACCGACGAAACGAATGACAGTCGTAAGTCGACTTACACGCGATCCCCTAATGGTTAAATCAATGCGCCAAGTTTGGTGAATTAATGGTTTTCGAAGCAGTTAATGGAAAGGGAAGTCATGAGCACGAAGGTAATTCAAATTCGACCGGAGTACCCCACCGAACTGAACTAGCAAACCGAAAGGATTTCGATGGATATTAAGGTCGCAATAGGGTCTTGCTTTGCTACCCTCGTCTAAATGCGTGCGTTTATTATTTTCGCGGTTTGCATAGAGCGACATTCTCCTACAACGGGCAGGACATTGCAGCGCTTTGCTTTGTTGGTAAATGATAATCTGTTTTCTTTATGACGTAAACAAGGAAATGTATTAATTTTAGCTGAATAAACGAGTAATAAGAAAAGACACGCCTTGTGTCATTATTAGCGTTGAAAGACTCAGCAAATATAAAAGTGTATTCAAAATTGTTGGTTTTATATAGGTTTAGTCTTGGCAGCTTTGGATGTAATTATATCATGACTTGACGGAAGCGCTTCTCCACCGCGCGAATAGGTCAATTTCTCTTCAAAACATTTGTATATGTATCGCAAGTACCTTGCCCTCACAAATTCACTAAAACTTCATTAGCAAAGTCAAAGCATACTCTTCGAGTATTCATTCCTAAAAAGTAATTCTATATTAATTGATTAATAATTCGTTTGTTGATTTTTCAGAACCCGACCGTTCGACTTCATAAAATTATAAATCGAACTATAAACGTATCCCTTGCTGCAATAATGACTGTAAAATGCTCAAATGCCTTTACATTCAAAACGGAACCAATGTCCTAGAATTTATTGATCCCTTAATTGTATTTGCTGTATTCTTTTGTGAATTTTGAACAATTTGGTGTTTGAAGTGTCGTCTCAGAATTTGTTTAAGTTACTTTAATTGAATGGAAAGAATATCAAGAGACACATAATCCATCACGATAACCGCAGCAATACACTAAGGAAAGCGTAAACAAGAAACAAATGCATGAGTGTAGCCAATACATTAAGGTAATTACCATCAGGAATCTTTCAAAAATATTTCCGTATATATAGGGATATAAGGTGATTCATGAGTAGCAAACGGGGCACTTACTTTGTTATTTTAAATGGGACGCCTTTATATGTACGTGGTTTCCCCATTTAGCAATAAACAATTTTTCCGTTTCCAACAAATATCGAAATAACCAAATGGAAAGAAAAAACTAGCAAAACATTTAGACCACTTTTTTCTTCCCATTTGGTTACATTCTACTCACTCACAGTCAACACGAATTATTTAAATTTCGAAATACTTGCTCTCAATCTTTTAATTTTAATACACTATTTCCTTCCAAAAATCCAAAAAATCTACTTAAAAGAAAATGCAATAAGTAACTTACAATGTTATAACCTTAAGATTAACCTCTCTCAAAATTGTAGTAAACGAGGACACTTATGTTCAACCCAAACTTGTGACTGAAAAATATCATTGTTAGACCATTCAGAATTTCAAATTTTCAAAAAGTCTTGCTACGCAACATGAAAAATAAAGAAAAGAGCAACTCTCACATTTATTCATCAGAATATCCAAAGTATTCGATATAAGTTAGATGAAATCCTGATATTTAATGATGATATGAATATTGATGCATTAGCATTGGTTAAAACAAAACGAAAAAAATACATATTTTAAACTTTAAATCAGCTTCTTGCTATTCTAGAGTATTTGGTTATGAAGGATCTTGCATATTTCCTAAAGATGGCATCCAATGTGAAGAACTTCATTCCCTAAAATAAATAAACAAAGTATCAACATATGAATTCAGTGCTGTAAAATTAACAAAATTTAAAATTGCAGCAGCAGGTAACATTAAGGAGCTTCTTGTATGCATGCTTTTTGTATACATGTTAGAGCAACTACCAGCAGTAGATAAAGCTTATGATAGCTTTCTGCACATGCTGTCGACTATATTGAATAACTATTCTACCAAAAAAGATTGTAACAGAAAAAACTAGTAAAAGACCAATGGCTGACATATCGAATAAAAACACCAACAAAAACATAACGTCAACTATATGCAGCAGTAGCCCAAAGACCTAAGTAAGTAATCCTAAGACATGGCAATAAGCAATTGAAAAGAACATTAGAAGTTGTAAGCGCAGCTCATGGAAAAGAAAGAAAGACTCCATTTAACATAATGGAACAAAATATACAGGGAAGAAGAAACTCACAAACCTTGACAGAGGTGAATCATTACTCAACGAAGATATGGAGGAGTAACCGAGCTAAGGACATAACGAGCCAACATAAACTTAAAGGCATACTTCAAACCATTCCATCCTACTAGTGAGATGAAGATGATAAGTCTGATAATTAATTTGAATGGCACAATAGCTGCTGGACCAGACTATGTATCTACAGTAGTTCTGAAGTGTTTCACATAAGCCTTGGATTTTGTTCTCGTCGTTATTCTTATCTGTTGTTCAAATTAATTAGTTATGACAGCTTCGTTCAAATTCATCAGTTTTTAGTAGAAAATACGTCTGCTTTTCAGGCTTCTTATGCTGTTACTTAGGGCATGGCACGAACCATGTAAAATTGCTGAATCAATTTTAGTATTCGGTAAATCTGCAATATCGCCTTCTTTGCTGTAGTTGCACCACAACTTGTCCAATCATCTAAATCTTATTATCTCCTGTTGAAGCAGTTTGCTCTGTAGCTACTATAGGATAAATGAGGGAACCGTCTGTCCTTACTTATTGTTAGCGAAAAGTTATGTTTTCAAATATTTCCAACACCCCGAAGGTAGCGTTCATTATGTCCACTTCGTCACCTTTACCAAATAACATTGCTTGGTGCTTATCTTCTGTGATCCACGTGTGCATGGGCCATCGCAAAATCAACAACATAAAAACAGGAAGAATAGTCAGATTGTCTACCAACAATAGACAAATTTGAAACACTTACCATATTTAAATCACTGCAAAAACATTCGGGAAAATAATAACAAATAACCAACGAAGTAAAATAAGAGAAATAATAACAGGAACAAAGAATGAAGATATCTTAAATACAGGACGTAAAACGGTAAATAACAAGAACAATTTACACTTTAGAATTAACATTTGACAGTTTATTATGGTCACGTTTTAGTGGTTTGGATCAACCTGGCATCACACAGAGATAATTTTGCGCCTTTTCGTAACCAACTTTACATAACAACAAGAACGGTTTACTAAAACTTTATGTGGTATTGTTAGATTCGTCTTTCAATAGCCTTTCCAAAAATGTAGAAATATGCGGGATGGTCTCTAAAAAAGTTTACGTTGCATCCGGTGCCACTGGAAATGTAATTAAACTGCCGACAGCATCCAAAAATTAGTTGACAAAAAATATAAGTTGACCTATTTTCTTTAACGCTTCTAAAGTTGATATCGAGCGGTACTTTAGAATCTCACTGTATAGGACTGTCCAGCAGTACACTACGGCCAGCATTCTTATTTAAAAAGAATTAGAATACGGTCTCTACAAAGGAACTTCCTTCCAATTTCATCAGGAGATCCACTACATCGAATTTCAATTCGAAATTGCCACGTTGATTCAATAACTGAAAAAACAGAATTCGACCGAAACTTTCAGGAAATGTTGCCTATCCTATCGCCGGTCCTTGCTTCCCAATTTCACCCTTATCGGGCTAACTTAAATTACACATTACGTTATCTATGGTTTTATACTACCACACTTGCGCCGGTATCAATGCGAACGGCTACCACTACGCCCTCACACTAACGCCTTTCCCACCACTATCGGCCGGGTACGACCGCTGTTGCGAAAAACCCTTGCGCTGCGTTCTACGTGACACTTTTTAGACGTTTACAAAATTTCACTTCGACCCGTAGGGCGGTCACGAAAAGAGAAGGGATTGAGAGTTTACGATTGTTTGAACTTTTCAATGAAATTAAATTATGGGCAGCACGTTCGACGTAACTTTCACCGCCTTATTTGATAAGCCGATGTGTTTTATAGCTCGGGAAAAAAAGTACTGGACGTTTTATACCTATGAAATTATTCATTTTTCGAGTTTTATTTCAAATTAAACGCAAGCGGTGCAATTTTTATCGCGAATCGAAATGCAAAAGTTACAGAAGTGAGCAGCATTGATGTTACATTTATTACTGGAAACTAAAGTGCTTATAAAGTTCGTATGTCTATTTACGGCTTAAAATACTATTTAGCATTATTAAACATCGAAAAGTAAAAAATAACGCAAAAGAAGAAAAATCGAAAGTTAGAAATGTAAAGATGGGTATTGAGAAGGTACTGGCGAGCGGTGTAAAATAGGGTAGAGATACGGAAGGTTTCATAAAACAGAGAAATATCATCATAGTCAACTATGACAACTAATTCCAGCATTAATAAAAAGAATAAATAAAGGCCTTTAAACTTTGTTCCCAGGCTAGTATAATAACGTATCTTAGAAGGATAGTTTGAAAAGTTCCAAGCCTCAACGAGAAGGTGGTGTCAGACATTAAGAGTATTCTGTTAAAATAATTACGCATGCGTTGCAAGATAATTTTGAACATTTCAGCAATGACGCTCAGTTGTTATTCAACAATCGTTTGTATCGTCCTACACTTCTGTGGATCGTCATTGCAAAAATTTACGAATTGGGATTCGAATTGGTAGACCACCATCCCTGTTCACAAGATCTGCCCCCCAGCGACTTTTTTCTGTTTTTTGAGCTTAACGTTTCCCTCAAAGGATAGAGAGCAGAACATGGTGTCAATTACTATTTCCACGGATTCTCTTTCAATCTACCACATGACCTATAAGGAACTTTGTAAATACAAGCAATACTGAAATTTCTAAAACATTGGACTCGGCTAAATATTGTGACGAACTTTTGAACCGCAGTGTAAAAATGTTGCAAATCAATCAAACTGCAACTTTTGTAAAGGAACATCATGAAATTGTTCTGCTGATGAGACATACATGTTTACTTTAGTTCCATATTCTATTGTGTCTTTAAGCGACTCTTAATTAGAGTCTGTTTGCGTATTTTATAGCAATAATTAGAGCAAAAATTGCTCATTCGCTTGTTGTAAATCTTGCCGCAATTGTTTTCTTCTATTGTGTTTTATTTTGACGGTGAGTTATTATATCTACAAAATTCTAAGATTACTTATGCTCACTTTTTTATGTGTGTAACTTCTTGTGTTGACAAGAAATACGTTATCTCCACAATACTTAATATTTCCAAAGAATATATATAGAGTAATAAAGGAGAAAATAATGCATAATGCATTATCATGTATAAAAGTAAAATATAAATTTAATATTGCTAGATCTATTTCTCCTATTCTTTCTGTTGGCGTTTCCTTCTGTCGCCTTCTGTGCAAGCAGAAAGTTCTTGTGAACGGCACCTCAACGTGAAGAGTGTACATCCTATTTTAACAATAAGAATGTCTATCTGTTCTTACTGTAACAGTGAAACAGAAGAATATCAATTACTAACTTGCTCCATATATAAGCTGTCATCCAGTTACACATGTCTGTGTTATGAGCGGTAATCTGAGAACTATCATATCCAAGAGTTCCTCTAATATGACATAGAATTGTGCAACTCGTAGGAGAGGTTCTAGTAACGTTATTGAAGAATTGAAGTTTATGATAGCTGGCTTGATGAGGGAAATTACGGACTTGAAAAAGCAGCTGTCTTTATCGCCTGCAACACAACATGAGTATATCATACAGGAGATGGAAGACCACCAGGCGAAGAACGTTATATGATCGGGCATTACTGGATCGTTCGCATCCACGATCTGTAAACGAGATTATTTTCTAAAATGCCTACTTATGGTATATCTAATCTAACCGCTGTTCATGATCTTGTTAGAAGGGCTAAGAATGTAAAGGACAATGCTTCTTACAAAAGCGTTAGGTTGTTCTTTGACGAAACACTTAAGCAGATTGAGCACTATAACTCCCTTAAGGTAGAACTGCAGAAGCCTAAAAATCAGAGTGAGGCGAATTTGCAGATTAAATGTGTGCGTGGAATACCGGGAATCATTCCGTTAAACTATCTCCCTCCAACACATTCCCAGATTCATTTACTTGCTACTACCAAAATGTGAGAAATATGCAGGCAATTCTTTGAAATTATATTAATTGGTGACTAATGTTACCCATTTTAATAATGATACGATAAGTGATCCACGTAAACGTTAACTTTAATCGATTTTGTTAATTTGTGCCAATATAATGTAATTAAAAATTGTAATGGCCGCTTATTATATCTAATTCTATCAAACTGCAAAGTGGAAGTAATCAGAGATATTTGTCCTATTTTGTACGAGGACGCACGAGGGAATGCAAAGTATACCGCCGTTGTGTCGGTCCGACGTCGAATATTTTCCAAGTCCAGGGAATATACTACTGTCAATCTGCTTTCGTGCTCCGATGTAGAATATTCCTCACCGATATCCTGCTACCAGCCTGTAACGTAGCCGCCGCGTATATTGAAGCTCGCATTTGAACATACATCTTACCAACCCGCGTATAAGTTAAGAGAACACGTTCAGTGTTCCGTGACGCCCTTAAGGTTCGTGTAAATGCAAATTCATCATGTTGGAAATACTACGCCGTATTAGAAGTTATTTGAGTTTTCCTGATTTCTTTGATGAACTCTGGACCATCGGGAGAAGTTGGTACACGCAGCGCTCAACACCATTGTAAATTATTCATTTCACTAAGACCTTAATTAATTGAAATACTCACGAGTTAGCTGCCTATATCATCAAAGTTAGTTGTTAGTTGTTCTGACAGATCTAAAAGTGATTTTTAGGCTACATCTATTGAGCAAGATGTGTAACTAATTTCCAATAGGTTTTGTTAGAATATTTTAAGAATAAAATAAGGAAACGAGGATTAATAGATAGTTTATTTTCATCTGTCATATAAATACATATATAGTTAATTAGGAGGTAAATAAGAAAGCTAATTCTTCCCATTTTGCGAATAGTGAAGTTGCGAAAGTAGTCCATAGAGCGCATGCCTCGCAATAAAATGGACCCCTAGTAAAAAGTGTGATGGTATGTAGAATACAATGTATTCCATAAAAAAAAATAACCTAGTTTAGGCACTCTGTAAACAATTGTCTAATGAAATTTCAAGTTCTACTTTAATAGGAAAATAAATGAAATTCACAGAATCGTTGATAAGCTATATACTATGTAACTTAATTTTCACAAAACAAAAATGGTTTCAGTAATTTATTGCTGTCTGCTTGCTCAATATACAGATATTTGAAGCATAGAAACATCAGCAATCGAGACGCTGATTTTTTTCCCCGCTGGAAAACTTCGAGAATTGAAGTTCTCATCATGCATGCTATCGAGCAGGAGCAATAGTTGCTCATTTTCCGCGTGCACATACGCTACGCTTGTAATTACGAGATTATTAAAAGAATCCGTTTCGCCAGGGGGGAGGGTACAACCAAATAACTTTACGTAGCTAAGTAGTAGGGAGGAGCGATAGAGGAAGGCAATCGCTACGTAAAGGGGACAAATCCATCATCCGTGCATGCCTCCCCCTTATGTTTCGAATGCATTGATGCATAAAGCCCAAACCGTGTAATTCAACGCAATCAGTAACCATGGTGGTTTGAACTCTGTCACTAATTATTCCCTTATGCAATATTGCGGTTGTCGTAGAGGGGACTGGCGGGACATTGAACGGGTGAACGCAATGTATCTGCAGATATCGTACTTTGCTTTAGACCACGATGATAATCGGTTTTCGCAATGGCTACCGGGGAGTTGTAAAATATAGCAAAACATAGCAAAATATATACATATATGTATAAACGCATGCACATGTTCCGTGCGCTTTCCTTGTAATTAGGACAGGTTTGCACTTTTCATTTTAATGGTTGGGTATGTCGGGTAATTATATATGCGATAGACGGAAGTTTTATATCTGCATATACCTGTCTCACAATCCTGAAGTTTGCTTTTAGTACAGGATACATTTTAATTAGTGTTGGGCACTTTTTGGGTATTTTTTGCTATTAATGTCGATAGTACTGTGGATACTATCGACAGTTTTCGATAGTGTTATCGATAGTGTCTACACCGATAGTAATACCAATAGCAATAGCAATTGTAAATATACTCTAAAGAAAAACGTCCGAGGTTTTCATTCATTTATTGTATTGCAATTGCTTCGTCTTATTCGATACTCGCGCAATTATTTCATTATTCGTAGCGTCTAGATGTTGCTCACATTGTTTACTTCATTATATATGTACATTACGCGCATTACTTATATATACCTGCAATCTGCATATACATGTATTACGTGAGAACTGGATGGAGAGAGGCATTATATATGTACTACGTTTACACTACTTACAATTAGAACAAAATATATTACATCAGATATTTTTCAATTTTTAATATGAAATTCCTACTGATGAATATACTTTGAT
>CACRWG010004341.1:0-91717 GCA_902654985.2 Oryctes borbonicus
TTTCATTGGTAAAGTCAGAGGTGCACTCAAACCAATTTTTATCGCTCTTGCTAAAAGAGCTCTTTAGCTAGAAGCTATACTTCTCTAAACTGATTCTTTAATCAGTTTAAAGAAGTATAGCTGACAATATTCGATGTTTACAAATACAGCAAGGGTAAAAGGGAAATTGCAATCGATTAAACATAGGAGAGGTTGTCTTTATATTCCCAGACTACACGATTTTCGATTTTAATGCAATTTTTTATTGTATTATTTTTGTGTTTAACAATTTACAAAACAATTGGAGCAGTATTAGTCCTAAAATCTGTCAGTTTGTGTTGTCACGTATCAAAATCAAAACAAGGAAAATCTTCCAAAATTATCTATGAAGAAATTTTTGAATCGGATTTAATTACCAATCGACCTGTTACCGGAGATGAGACCTGGGCCCATCATTTTGACCCTGAGTCAAAATAAGAATCAATGCAGTGGTATATTAAGGGCTCCATTTCTCTCAAGAAGTTTAAAGTCACCCCTTCCGTAGGAATCCAGATTTTTCCCCGTTTATTGGGATTCTCAAAGAATTTTAATGATTGATTATCTAAATAAGGGTAGTACAGTGACAGAAGAGTATTATGCAAGCTGGATGCACCGCCTCAGAGATTCTATTAAAGTGAAAAGTCGCGCAAAACTGACGCAAGATCTCTTGTTGCTCCACAACAATATATTGAAAAGCTGCCATTGGTAAATCTGGTTTCGTAGAAATTGACCATCGACTTTATAGTTCTAATCTAGCTGCTCGTGGCAATTTTTTGTTTCTGAATCTCAAAAAAACACTAAGGGAAACAACATTCATGGATGATGACGAACTTATAGCAGCTGTTGCAGGGTATTTTACAGACAAACCAAAGAAACTTTTTTATAATGGATTAGATATGTTATCGAAATGATGATACTTGCATCCGAAAGCAAGGAGCCTATATTGAAAAATAAATTTAGCCTAGTCTAGTCTAGTGCGGGAATATAAAACGACCCTTCGTAAAAAGTAAAATCGCTTGGCGCGGGAATTTAGTGCTCCAGAATTTAAGAATTAGAAGCTCCCATGCTGTAGTACCAATCTATTGTTTGAAACAACCCTTCTATAAGAAATCACCCCATTAATATTGCCAAATGTTTCATGCGTCAGTTATGTTATACTAAAGGACAGAAGTGTCCTCGGCAGTGAGATTCTCACTGCTGTCTAGTGGCAAGCACTGCTGGAGCAATGAATAGTACAGGAATCGCTTTGTTGGAGGCCATAGTCGGTCTCTACCCGCTGGAGCTTTATGTGAAAGTGGAGGCTACGACCGCGGTCCTTAGACTGGAAACTAACAGTTTGTGGCAATCCAATATTAGAGTTGGAGGGTACAGTGATATTACGGGAACGTTACTTGACTAGCCTTTCTTACAAATGCCCGCGAGCTCAAGTCGCTACAAATGGAGGCTGTACGAGAAGGAAAATAATGACTGATAGTCAAGCAGTCTGGCAGTTACAAATCCTATTACTAGATCGAAACAAGTAAAGTATTGTAAACAGTCCCTGAATAGACTGGCGCAAGATGATAAATTATCTTTGATCTGGGTGCCGGCACATAGGATATTAAAGGCAGTATAATAGCTGACGAACTAACCAAGGAGGGTTCTAACAGACACTTCATAAGACCTGAGCTCGTATGTGGAATCATAAATGACTCCGTTAGAAGGGAGATCAGGTCTTGGTTGGATAAAGCACATGTAAAGAAATGGAGGTTGACTCAAGGTCAACTACAAACTAAAGAACTAATAAGAAATTGAGATACAAAATTTTCCTAATTATATGGCAAAACAGAGATCAAGACCATTACCGAGTTGGTATCTAGACATTGCCTTCTGAAAAAGCATCTATAACACAAGTAAGCAAATCTTTGTGTAGAAAGTGCGAATTATAAGAGGAAACAAGTTTCCAAGTAATGTGCACATGTGAGGAATTAAATATACTCCGGTACAACCATTTCTGGAAGGATCTAGTGGAGCCTTCGAAAGTACTTAAACATCTCCTGGGCAAGATAATGGCTTTAGAGGACACTAAGCTGCTTGAGTGGAAATGATGGTCCTATTGAGGATCGTACAAAGAGCATTAGGTTCAAGTACCTGGACTACTGGTGGTCAATCCAGAACTACCACTTTTGAAGATGCCTGTTTATATAAACTTTGTTTTTGTTATTTTTAAAATTTATACTAAACGGGAGTAATGTTTTGATCGTTGGGTGCTATGTATATGGAACAAAACTGTAGAAAAGTTCCTATAAATATGCGTCCAAAAATGCTCCCTTAAAAACCGCAAATTTCAAAATTGCGAATAGTCATTTCTTAGAAAACTACCTAAAAAAGATCTTGTTTACTCTAAGTCGATTATTACCTTAGATCTGCGATCGAATACAACATAATTTACGTGTAGCCCGGAATAGTCCTGGAATTTTTGAGCGAGTTCAACGATGTAAAACTTGTATTGGAGGAAGGAATTGAAGGAGGAAATTCTCAAGAATTACTCGTCTAATAACGTTTAATAATACATTTAATGAACCGTGTTGATAACAAATCGTATATGATATGAAATTTTTCTTGTCGTTTTAATAAAAATTGTTGCCGACTATTCGCAATTTTGAAATTTGATATTGATCATGATATTATTGATAATGATATTTATAAGAACTTTTGCTCCATACATCACATTGGGGAAGTTCTTCCAAGTTATAACTGTAATGGTGCAATCGCTTATTCCAAAATTTATTTTCCATTTTAGAACTGACTATATACAGTCTAATTTTACAAAATAATATGCATATTACCTCAATGGCCAATTCAAAATCCTTCCTATCGATTGTCCCGCTTTGGTTAACATCTGAAAGTACAAAAACAGATTTATAGATCACATTTTACAGATACGGTTCTTGTTTCGTTTCTTCCACTACCAATATGAATTTGCCATCATTTTCTTCGGTTATACGCGAAACTATTAAATATTAACATTTTATTCCGTCTAATAATCATAATACTCGAAAGATGGCGCATATAAAAGGCGAAATAATCAAAATGAGAGCGCCTTTATGGACCTATAACATCTTTGATTTCTCGGCACGTCCAATCGTAAATGTCTATACCATAGTGCCGATAATAACCCAGCTTATTGTTTGTATCAGTTTTTGTCTTGCTAATATCATCGTTACGAGTTTACGCTCGACTATAGTCATAGGAATCATCTCGGACGCATAACAGCGGGGAGGCTGTTTTATTATGTTCGCTTTTTTTTGTTTTCGCTTATAGTACATCCGGGAGAATATATTTGTCCTAGTAACTTTCTCAGTCCCCCAGTTGAGAAAACACGTAGCAAGTTTAAGGAGTTGTTAGAACGAGACGCAAGAGAATGATGTGTGAGGAGAGTTCTGTAACGTTGATAACATTCACTCTTCTATATTATTTAAGAAACGATAAAGCAGAGGAAATTTTCAATTTGATGGCGTATCTTGGGGATGAAAATTAAAAGGAATCATTTAAATCCTGTTTTGGTGCAAAAATAAGTATTGATTTGGAGTTTTGGAAGTTTGAATTTGGAACTTGAATTCAAGTTAGCATCTGAGAATGGTAGCGGTACCAGTGTCTATCATTAGCACATTTTACAATTTCATTTCTAATTCTCTCAAGAATTGATTGAAAATGATTAAGTGTTCACATTAGCATCAGGCTAGATACATCAACGTCAAGATACAAAACCTTTTTTCAACGGAAGAAACAAAAAGCAATTGAAAACAAGCTTCAGTCTTTTGTTCGTTCTGTTTTGCACGTGTTATTACTATTTGACAATTTTTATCCTCAACGTTCAACGTAAACTTAAACAGCGATTGGTAGTTGAAATTTGATTGGAATATCCATAGAAAATCACTACAAATGCGGTAAGAAATGCATAAAATTAGATCATGTTCTAAAGCTTGCATTTCGATACCGCATCAAAAAATAGATGATGTATGAACCGAATATGCAGATAATTTCGTGCCACATGTCGATTACCGTATCGAAATGCATAGATGGGAACCCCGCTTTACGAGACGCGCAAACGTAAAATGTTGAAGTTTGTTCTTTTCTCTTCCGTAAACGTTATTTTGCAATTTACTCTTTTAAACTGCCGAAAAAGCATTTAGAGGATACTCCCCAATGTACGACGGAGAAATACCTTTTAATTAGATAACCATTTTAATTTTATAACATTAAAATATCAAAATAGTTTACAATTGTCAATATTTCTAACAATTCAAAACAGAATTTAATGTATTCTTTGTTACTTCTCAACTTTTCTCCTATCTCCCGAAGCGCTCTTATTTCAGTAAAATTTCCGTCGCACGCAATGCAAGAGGGAAGGAGGTTCTCATCTCACTAAAGATTTGAAGATTTCGAGCGTCTTTTGTTGCGAACTACAAGAATGACATCAATAGAGATATACATTGCTTGATTTGAATGAACAACTGGTTACGAATTCGACAAGCAACCTCAGCAGAGACGTGTATGGGGTGAAATCCAGTTAAAGACATCTAAATGGGGGTGGAAATGGTGAAGAAAGATCGACTTTTTGGATCTTATTTGAGGCCTTTTGTGTGATTTTGGAGATGTTAGTAGATTGGTTTATAAGAATTTTTTTTATTATATATTAATATTTTATTTAAAAATCTTAAAACTTACCGAAGAAGACGTTAAACACGTAAAGGAGTTTCTTCCTACGGAATTCGGAGATGGGCATGTTGAACTTGAATGTCTGAAACATACAGAAGAATATTTTAATATCATATGACAAATTAATATAAAATTTTTTAGGCACGAATTTGCATTTGAAGTAATATTTTTTAAAACTAATGATTTCCACATATTTCCTCTTAAATTTTCAGCAAAAACACTATTCCATCCTAGAGACTGTTCTGTAAAATGAAGAACAATGTACCTCTTTCATTGATTGGTAGTTAATGCATGTTTGATTGACAGACATATAACACACAACGTTACTCTCTCCCCCCAATTGATCTAAATCTAACGCCTCTTACACCGCGACATTATCATCAATTCACATCGTCCTGAAACGTTGATTAATCTACGTCCTAGGAGCTGTAAAACAACGATTTGGAAGCGCTTCAGTTCCATTCAGATGTTTCAAGGTTTCGCATGCGATAAACGAGAACGTCTATAGACCAGTGAAGACCTCTCCGTCTGTGATGGTGCTAAAAATTTGAGAATTGATGATGTCAAACAGGTTATAAATTCATGGTTAGTGTCTAACGCCCTGAGATATAGGGCATTCGGACTATAAATGTCGGTAGCGCCATCTTTGCAGTCACTTTTAATGGCTATTAAGTCGTTCGAGGGCGCCGCGGTATGGATCCCTAAGGATATGTGGAAAGTAAAACTGAGTAATAGATACATTGTGTTTCAAATCTATATTTTTCATGCATATGGCACAGTATACCTTGATAACTTTCAAAAGTGTTGCAATTATGTACTATAAAGCTTAAGTAAGCTGTAAATTCTTTAAGAATAATGTTACTTAACCGGCGCACCCACCAAAGTGTGTATGCAACTTTTCCTGAGCAAAAGGTAATTTTGAATGTTACATTTATCTTAGGACCGTTACTACTGATGTAATTAAATCCGCTATTAACAGTGGCAGGGAAATGTGGAACACAGAAAGTTGACTTTTTTATTTAAGGATATGTTGTATATCGGATAGTATTGCAATGGTAATAATTTATTTGGTTCTGTTAGCCAAAACATAGTTATGAGGTAAATTATTAAAAATAAACATATACCATCTTAGAGATAATAATAATAATAACAATTTATTAACAGGGCCATTACAAATGAATGGCACCAGATGCGTCAGGTAAGCAAATACGTATACATATGTAAAAACATTTGCTCGCAATTAGATTGTCAATATCACTAAAATTGTGGCAAATCAATAAATTTTTTTACGCAGTTCTTAAACATTATGTTAGTTGTAAGTTTGATAGTTTTAGGTAATTTATTTCATATAATACGGTTATGTGATATCGATAATAGAGGAGGTTTGTAGCCCTTGACGTTGGAAAAAAGCATTAATCTTAACATTCCTTTTTAGAGTAATTAAAACACAGACAATGTTCAATGCACACCATACATTAGGGCATGATTGCTTCTAATGGTAAAATTGCAAAGTGTCTTTATTTTACAAACGTGCATGGATCGATTTGATAAAAAAGACGATATCTAGTGTAGTATGGGTCCGAATAGAGTATAGTTTATCAATAATTAAGGAAAACTCCAAATTACCAAATGCTTGTGATACGTCATAAAGAATTTCCGCGACATAATTTTCTTTATCTAATTAATTATATGAAATCGATAGATTCAGTAGATTTGCAAGTATGAATTCCTCTCAAAATTTTTAGAAAAAACAGCAATAATATTGGTCTATAACTTGAAGCTGTTTCTGGACATTCCTTCTTAAACACGCTTCTTATTCTATACATTTTATAGCTGTAACATAAACACCATCAAGACCTCCATTCCGCAAATTCGCTAATGCGTCGCTAATCTCATCAAAATATCAAGCTGTGTGCATTCAACAGCATCGCGGTACATTCAGTGAGTGTAATCAAAGGACCAAATTACAAATCCGAATAGGTTTAGTTATTCTTTCGTCCGAAATTGTTGGGATAATATTGCTACAAATCCTATAGCTTCGATAAATCCTTCGCCAAACGATGCAAATCTCATATCTCTATGCATATATTTATTAATGCATTCGATACCTATATTTTGTCATGTTGTTACTCTCCCTAATTACAGGACAAGTAAAATCATAAAAACCATTGAAACCGAGAATTCTAAAAACATATTTGTCAAATGCAGATAACGAGTTTTGTAGTCCCGTATGAAATCGTAATCCTTTAATAAATAAATCTCTAATAAAGTGTACCGCTAAAATACATGGACACCGTTGTAAAATTTGCTCGCTATAAAAGTGTAAGTAATAATTTAACCGCTGTCGCAAGGGGACCGCATTAGACTCTCATCCTGCATTGTACCTTTAGTTTATTTCTTTAATTGATTTTGCCAGATTCTCTCGGACTTTTGTTCTTTTTATTATTCATGATTTGCTTTGTTTGTATCTTGTAGTTATACTGTACTTCCGGTCATTTCTCTTGTTAGGGAATTTATGATTCGAAATTGTCAGCCTTTTTAGAGTATATTGCTTTTTTTGGTTGGCTTTGAAGATATACGATAGGAAAACTATTCTCTTTTTTATTTTATTAAGGGACCAATATTACATTTTTGTAATAAGTTTAATTACTTCATTATTGTTTAGATTTACCAGTTTCGAAAGTGCGCGGGTTTAAATGTAGATATATTTTCTTATTAAACTACTTAAGACATACCTGGTTTTTCAATCAAAACCGGCTAACAAGCAATTTAAGAACGGTCTCTTACGGAAATTACGTCCCGTGTGTAGTGAAACGAATAACGGTACAATATTGTAGAATAGTTTTCTTTTTAATTATGTTCTTGCAAAGTAAAGAGTTGGGGGAGTAAAAGGTACTTCGCTAGAGGTAATGCTGCAAATTGTAAATGAATGTTTCTTTCAATATTTTCATAATACTAGGTCCAATTAATAATAATAATAACATTAATTATTAATAATATTATAATTAATTTTTTTTGTGATAGTGTAGTACTTAAAGCTCTCATTAAAAATACGTTTTTCATCAAATTTGTGCATAATTTGTTTTGAATTTTTGCACATTCAAATTCGATTCATTTCGACGTAAAGTTCCATTAATAAGATTTACAAAACTCTTTTGTTAGTTATTATATTTGTCATGCACTCATTATTATTTGAACATTTAATATATTGAATATTTCTTTGATTGTATATGACAATTTTACGTTTAGGTATTTATTAGGAAATAAGCAACCATTAAAGTTCAGAACTGAAATAAAATGCATTACTTATTTCCTAAAATCCACAGTTATGTCATGCTCATAGCTCGACTACGTATGTGGAGTTGTCAAGGTAAACTGAGGAGTGGGAAACGCGTTCCTAACGCTATTCGTTGTATGTATGGGACTAGCGTTAAATGAAACCTGTATATAGATGTAGAAACTTAATCTTATTCCATAAACATAAATAGTGAATGCAACAATGAACTTGTGTCTGTATTAAAAAACGAGTAGCATAACATTATTATCCTATATTCATGCTCTTATTCCTCAGAGAACTGCCCCCCAACCAAAAAGGCCACCGTTTCATTTATTGTTTCAAATATAATTTAAACTTGTTTGGATCGTAAGTAAGAACAATTGTTTTAACTCACGTTTCAATTCATTTAATGTTTTAGCATTTTTAACTTAACTTTAACGAGATTTAGTTTATTATATCCATATGTATGTATCTGCAAAAAATGTGCGTCTTTTTATAAATGAGTGACTGGGTCTTCTTAAAATAAAATTACCCTCTCCTCTACGCTCATGAACTTCGTAAATATAGATTGAAGTAAGAGTCGATAAATTATTCAGGCAACTATCGTTAAGTAGTAACGTTTCGCCATTACAAACTCCAGATTTGTTCCACTTTCTTTTTTTCAAACAACAATGCGCAGTAAACATCGACGAGGGACCCAACATCAAAAATAATTGTAAATGAATTCAAGAGACGGTAAGTTTTACACAAATCATATGAACTTGATTGGCCAACACTAGATTACGATTATAACGGCCATTCGTAACACAAACATGAGGAAAATCCAAATTTCACGATCAAATCTTAAAAATTGCATTTAAAGGTGTGGCGTAATATTCGTTAGTATTTTGTTGCTACCAGATTTATTCATAAATTTCGTCTAAATCAGAGAGTTCCATGTAAGCATTTTCGAAAACTGCAATACACACACTTGTGGCATACAGAACCACTATTACTCTTGTTAGATAGTGAAGTAGATAAAGACTGGGACTGATATTATTTGCATCTATCGTTCAATTAAGTTTCTGTAACCCAAATCAGTAGAAGGGTGGATTCCGTGCAAATTCCATGGTAGATGTACTGGAGTAAAGATGATTTTATTTGCGCGTAATACCTTAGTGCAATAGAGGACATTTCTGTTTGAGTTATGTTCAATAAAAACTCAGTTTCGATTTCGTTTTTAGTTTTAAGCGATGTTCAATCCTCCCTTTTAAGGCTAGACGGCATCATCTTTTAGCAGTTTTATCAATAATAAGCTAATTTCCATTTTCATTGCTATAATTTTCTAACCCATCCCTACAACGACAAATAAAACGTGCTATCAGTCACTTTGAATAATCCGGATGTTCATTATAGTCTTCTTCTGCGTTTAAAACATCCCTTAGACGAGTTACCCTGCAGCGAAGAGGCGGTTGGTCCTGTGGTTCTTCCACCATCCGAACCAGCAACTGGTTTGCTGAATTTTTTGTCCTTGACAAACTTCCGCCCTAGAGTACACCGAGATGATCGGAAATCGTTGGGTTTGGAGATCCTGATGCAGCATTTTGAATAGTTTGTTTTGGACCATCTCTAGTTTTCGAATCTGCGATGTTGCGTCCGTTGACTATTTAAGCTTGTCATACGTAAGGATTGGGTGTGGACAAGCTTCATACAAAAGAAACTTTTTCCCAATATCCAAGATACTATCTCTCACGAACAGGGGTATTAGCAGATTTCTTGTCCTATTTATATATTTTTTTCCGGTTAAATAGCAGCCCAAAATATCTAGCCATTGCACTCCAAGGGATTCTTGTGTCGTTTTTTTTTTTTTCATTTGGTGGTAATCCTGACTTTTTAGTGAATATGGCAACAATCGACTTGCGCTAGTTGTAATCTCTCCACCAGCAAATTCTCGTTTCTACAAATGGTGTAAATAGCTGTCTTATTAGCATAGACGGTGATTAGGAAACTACCTTTTGGCGGTTTACAATTTTGCACTTTTTTATGTATTTCTTTCTATGCTTTTAATTAATTTTGACATCGACTGCACTATTATAAATAAGCAAAAAAAATAATTTGGCGCTAATAGAGATCCCAGACGAACCCTAGCCTACATAGGTCTCCTAGAGGAGAGAGTTGAAACTAATGTGCAAAAACTAATATACTAGTATATATACTACTTTTTGAAAATATACCCTCAATCTAGCAATAATTTTTTATAAGCGTCCAGTTAACCACAGCACACCTAACCAGTGGTGGTAACCTCGACTTAATTCAGTATAACTATCGATATTTCTAGTAGCTTACAGAAAAAATTGAAAGACTAAAAATATTCTTTTTAGAAATCTTTTCTTTCTCTTTATTTATTAAATTTGGATAAAAAGACCTTCAGCAAACAAAAATAATTTGATTATTTCATATTAAACATATAATTTTAAAAAAATGTAAAAGAAGGAAAGAAACCTTTTGAGTTACACATACAATTAATATTTTGTTTAGAGAGCGATTACATTGCCGCCTCTAAATTTGAAATTTGTTAATAGATGACATCTACAACTCGCTAAATACGAAATAATTAATATACATTAAAATAAATATATGTTCACCTATTTTAGTTTATCGTTAAAATGTATTTTAACTTCCTATCCTATCCCATCGGTGGAGCAGTAAACTATATCTAAATTCGGTAGGGTTACCAACACTACACCTGACATAAATAAAAAATATAAACCTGCATGGTTTAATAGGTCCCCTGCGTCCTGCTTTCCCGTGTATCAGTTCTCCATTGATGCCTTAAGTTAAACTTACTAGGTGGAATATTGCATAACCGTTATTTTCATTACGTTCAAACAATTATGTCAGAAAAAAAAATTGTTTCGAAATTCAACACTGTATTTTATCTAAAAATGAATTTCTTCTCAACAAAAGAGGTGTGAGAACCCTTAATTTTAATTCTGGAAGGCAGAAATTTGAACACGTCGTAAATAGCTACAGTAACGTTCTTAGCTTATCCGTGTATTATCGGAGAGTTTTGGGTTTGCTTTCATAAGAACTCTCCAACCTTCGTGTCTGGAGAGGATAATCCTACAAAAACAACGACGTACGACCAGATAAGGGGTTTAATTGATGTGGTTCAGGTTCGGTACGGTTTTCGAATTTTCTGACTGTTTACTGGTCAGTTCGTGTCAGAGTATTTGTGTGTTCGTGTGAAGCGTAGAAATATTTAGTTTGTGAATTATGGTAAAATCCTAAAGCTGCATAGGTCATATTAAATTAGAATATGTGTATAAAATATTATTCATGAATGTACTGAGAGAAAATAGTATTCCGTCAAACAATATCTACAGTTGATTCAACAGTTTTAATTGGTTCCCGGTCTACAATCGAAATAATAAAATTTTATACAGTGTAAGTCAAAATAGAAATTTACGATTTCCCCATTTTTTTTTTTCAAGTGGACACTCATGTATGTAACAACATACTCTCATTTCTATTAATGTTACTTCCATAGGATTCCCTATACCTAAATTCAGTAGTTGAATAGATATTTCAAATTATTAGAAAAAATCGGGTTCTATAAAAATTATTTTGATTTTGTCAAATCTCGTGAGCGAGCTTGGCTGTGCAACTGGTCCTTTTCTTCCAATCCACCTACCAGGAAAATTGGTGAGAGGATGGTTATGAATGAATACAGTGTGATGTGTGGATGCCACATTCTTTGAAGAATATTGGAAGGAATATTTTCCAATAATAATGGAATTTATTTAGATTTTTTAGCTTTGTCTAAAAAATCTAAATAAATGTTATCATTTACTCGTCCTTCAAAAAAATTAATTTCCAATTGTACAAGCCAAACATTGAAAGGCCACCAAGTTTGACTTTTAGTCTTCATAACATAAGGGTTGTTTGTAACATAGTAATGGGAGTGATGTCTATTTACCGTTCCATTTTTGTAAATGTAGCCTCATCCCCAAACAGAACAAAAACAAACTAATCTCGTTGACTATGGATTTGTGTTATTGTGTCCATCCACAAAAAGCAATTTTACAGGGAAATTCATCTTTGCAATTTCGTAAGGATGGAATTTACACTTATTATTATATTATTATAGTATTACTTATACACACTTTCTACTAATATCCTGTTGGCGCGAAATTTCATGTTGGCTAATATGGGTTTATTATAACGATTATCAGCACATTAAAGCTTTTGTTCTTTCGTATTTCTCATTCACTACTGAGCTGCATGATTAAAACGCTCCACTAATCTTGCAAACGCTTTTCTATCAGGTTTTTTTCGTTCAGGATATTTCTCTTGGTATATCTTTTTCACAAGTAGGTAAGCAATTTGTATACCTTTACCCTAAACCTAATCGTATTTGTTAATTCATCAACAGAATAGTTTAAAGTAATATTTTCAGACGGTTGACATTTATCAATTGTGCCTAACAGCTTGATCTTAAAAATGTATATGGCGGGGAATGTTTTTTCTAATAATTTAAAATATCTCAACTATTTAATGTATGTATAAGGAATGCTTCTATTTTTGATATAACGTATATGGGTGCTCATTTGAAGAAAATGAGAAAATCGTAAATTAACATTTTGGCTTACTTTACATAAATGCGGTACTCGTGGAAGCAAATTACAGTTGATATAAAAGTAAGAGTATATCAATAAACTCGTGACAATGTTAAAACGATTAAGTATTCATTATTTATCACTTTCAGAGCCAAATAATCAGCAGAACGAGCAAATCAAGCTATACGATAGAAGAATAGCTGGTCGGAGGATAACAACATTCAGGAATAGTCAGAAGGATTACGTTTTGTTCGATTAATGAAAAATAGAGCTCATCACATTGGCATTAAGTGTAGTCCATATGAAGCCATGTTTAGGACGAAGTCAAAAGTTAGATTAAAAAGTACTGCTATACATCAAGAAGTTCTAGCTGATATCAATTCAGGGGACGCCCCCGAAAACAAACAATCGAACAAATTATTTGGAAAAATAGTTTTTACAATTTCTTAACGTTTTCCTGAAATAGTAACGGTAACTTATTGGTCTAAATTCCAAGCTGACAAAATAACATCATGTGGTTCCCAATTTTTTTCAGGGTCCTTTGTTTTATTTCACCCAGAAACTTTAATTAAAAAACTCTTCCGCGTACCGCTAATGGTAATTAACGTACCGCCGCTTACATTACTCTACCTTTCTCATTCCGCGATTTATAATCCTCCATCTTCTTCATTGTTGCTATAATTATTCTTCCTCTCGGCGATGTCTCCTCATAAATACGAAGCATTCGAAATAAATCAAAAACAACATGCCTCATGTAATAAAACTCATAATGACCGCATAAATAGCGGAGCCAAGTCGTTGGAAACCTCAAGAAAAGAAAAAAAAATGCGGCTTTATTAAAGCGGATGAAGATTGCCAACTTGGTCGGCATCGTAAACGCTTTACAGCGTCATCTAGTCGAGGTGTAACTCGAGTAATACATATCAGCGGTTCGCGGGTAAGTCCCGCAGACGTTATTAGAGATTTGTGGGGAGGAAGGGTTAAAACCGCGATGAAAAGTAGGCAAATGCCCTAGTAGAAGTAATAAAGCTAGCTCCTTTCAATGTCCTAGTTTATGCATTTAGTTCTTGGCGTAAAATTGTCCAGATTAATTCATTAAGGATGGTAGGAGGTTAGGTTGTATGATTAAGATTGGATGATTTAATTTAGGGTTGTTTATGGTATTTCTGGATTTATGGTTTTTGCAATAGTAAAAAGATCATACAATCGTTTCGGGTTGTATGCAATTATGTTACCCACGACTTCATTAGTCGTTAAAAAAGCAATTAAATTCTTAATCATAACAATTGTTTTCACATTCGCGTAAATGTGATATGTGAGAATTAGGTTTAGTAAAGTTTTACCTTCAACGTAATCAGAATGATTTTGTTAAATAAATGTAAGTAGAGCTATTTCTAACTGTAAGGATAAGTATATAGATGCTCTTGATAAAAATACCTAACAAATATAATTTTATATACGTAATTTAAAGAGTAAAACTAGTTGTTAACATCTTACACAAAAATATTTTTAATTTTTAAATACTCCTGAAACTTATTCAAATATCATTAGGTTTTTTGATATTTCTTAGCATTTTATGGGAATGGCTTGTTCTTTATGGCAATAGTTCTCTTGAATAGAGTAGTTGTGTTTTGCATTTGTTTTTTTCCCAATTAGCTTCAATATTATTCTTGTAATTTGAAAATATTGTCAATTTCAGGTCTTATGTTCTTAATCTTGGCAGCTGTAACCATTTGCGAAAGTAAACGCGGTTTCAGGAAGAAGACCTACCGAAATCGCTCTGGAGATGACGATATATTTTGCAGAAATTGTAGGTATACCTTTGAACCTTCTCTTATTTCGATGTGTTTGGAAAGATGCTTAACATCACGTTGGAATGTAATATAAGGTGATGGTTTGTTTCCTGTGCGGTTCAGTTTTTGCATTCAGTAAGTCAAAATATATATTGGATAGAATGCTCAAATTAGCGGCTTGCATTTTTTCTTTGATAATTTCTTGTAACTCTCCACCTCAACTTTAGTTCATTTATAATATCGATCGTCTAAGACTATTCAAGAAAACATAATTCTTTATCATTTATAATTTTTAAGTTCGAGTTTAGCAAATTTCGACGTTCCATTCCGCTGTTCTTCAGTACGTAGCCCTAAGGTAAAGAAGGTGGCGATCGGGTAATCGGAGTAATCGATTCCACGAGCCTGTTATATCCACCTGCTTGTTAACTTGAAAATTTAAAAAAAAACGAAGTCTCAAAGTTTATGGGATGAATATCAGTTTTGAAATTTGATATGGAATTTATCTAAAATTTGACGGCGCGTTTATCCACAAAGATTATCTATGAATATTCAAGCGAATCCAATATTCATATAACGGTGATTTTTGTCTGAATTTAACGCAGCTTCTATACTCATACTTTCGTAAATCGATATTTTTTCATCACAGCTATAAATCCACCTCAACAGATTGACATTTATGAAAACAACGATCGATTCATTGTGGCCTGGGAAAGACCTTCTAAGAGCAAAGCTTGTGATGTCTCCTATCAAGTGACCATCAACGTGGACAGTGCAGCTGTGGTCAACGAAAGAACTAAAGCGGAAAATGTTGTGCTTACCTACAATTTTGAAGAAGATTATTGTTCGGTGATCGAGGTCAATGTGCAAGCTATTAGTAACCAAATAAAATCCAGGATTACCAACGAAGAGTTTATGATCGGTAAGGATATAATAATGGTACAAGTATGATATAATACTATAAAGCAAATATAATAATTCCGTTTCGATAAGATTTTTAAGGAATCTAACTATGAGGTGGTTACTATTACTAACAGCAGCTTTTGCAAATGTTGTTTTGGAGGTTTGTAAATTGTTATGAAGCAACAAAATATCTTGCCTTGGTTTCCAATATCGCTTTACTTTAATAGAATCCTTGAGATAGTGCACCTCTCTTCTCCAATCCGTAATGTTAATTTTCCTTATATCCTCGTAGATCTGTTTCTCCCATCTTTTCTATTTCCCATTTGAGTATTTTCTTTATTGAGAAGATTTTTCTCTTTGAGTTTAGCGCAGCCATCTCAGTCTTTCCCATACATCAGATTTCTTACGTCGTGGTCCATGAGTGGTCTATACCTCTTCTTGTGTCCTCTTTGGACTCATTATTTTTCTCAAAATGTTGTCTTCCATTATGAATTCATTGTGTTGCATTAAGTTTGTATATTGTATACTGTTATTGCAATATACTTCTTACAATCGATAATTCCAAGAAATAATTGCCGTTTAACCTTTCTGCTGGAAAACTCGACATGCTACTGAAGTGACTAGTTTAGCTTCACCGCTCCATTAGTTGATAATTAAATCTGCTTCATCTCCTTTAAGTGCCAAAAATTGTTCGCACGTCTTTTTTTTCTACAATTGGAACATTAGTGGAAATCAGCTGTGAAGTAACAATATAGCGTTTTGGAAACTGCAGTTTCCGAAGCTTTTGCAATAAGCTACCAATTGACGTTTGCTTTATTTTGCGATCTCGACCGTCAAATACTTAGTTTCTTTAACAACACGCCAATAGTGTGACTTGAGTGAGTTATAAGTGTGTTGAAACTGTTTTGGCCACTTTGTGCAACTAAATCACATATATACATACTTGAAGACGGCATTGGAACATTACAACACTACACTATTACTGTTACCACGGCACTTCACTAAAGTTCGAGAGGACATAAACCTGTAAGATATTGTCATACAGGTTTATGTCCTGGGTAGGGCAGTTCTTCAATAGTGAAACTGAAGAAACTAATTTAGTGTCTTCGAGTACATATGTAATTTAGTTGCGTGGTGTGACCGGAACTGTTACAACCATAAAACTATACCATGGTATATTTTGGTTTTTGAAGATCACGAGATACTAAATTGTTTCAGGATCGAAGGAGAACTGTGACCAGACCGATGATAATAAGCAAGCATCGGAATTAGCGCAACGTATGGCTGTTGATCCAATTGAAGAGAATGCTAATGAACTGTTGAACCGTATGTTTCATGCTTGGGACGAACAAAATGGCTTACTGTAACGTAGATGACGTCAGCAGAAATTAGTTTAACAGATTAGTGCAGTTATGCAGTTATTTTTCGAGTATGTACTATGTAACATTTAACGTTATGATGTATTACTGAAGATCGTAACAATGTTTATCGAAAAGTTAACATGTTTTATTTATTTTAATTTGTGTTTCGGTGTAATTGTAGTATAATATAGTTTGGTGGATAAATGGGGCTTTCATATATACTGCGTGGCAATCACAGCTCCTACTTCATGATGAGTAAATAGGAATATAATGTTCATAACATTCCTGCGGGCATTTAAGTTATAATTAGATCGTTAGCCATCATTCGCACAGAGCTTCAAAAGATTATTACAGTAGCACGAAGACCTATATTCCCTTTCCGTATGGGCCACATATGTGTTGTAGATCATGAAATACTTTATAAGGGTTTAGAATTCTTTACGTGAGACCGCTTTTTATCAGTCCCAGAAGCGGGACTGTCCTCTTTTCTGTAGTCTGTTGTGAATTAAGTTTTGATATACATACATAGCAGTCCCTGCCAAAATTAGTCCCAGCGCAATAATTGGCTTGTAATAGGTTAGGAGTAGAACATGTAGACAAGCAAATTCTAAGAGTATACAGAGTGTTTCATGAGTTTATTGTAAATATAAGTTAACGTTGACTTTGATAAATATGTAGTGTGTTGCCACAGTTTATTTTATTGTTACTTTTGTTTAACCGCAAACTGCGACTGGGGTAACTAACAGTTATTCATTATATTTTGGCCTCCTTATCCTCATCATGTCCGCTACGAAATACCCATCATTTACGGTTGCCGATCCTCACTTATATTGCTTTGCTAAAGATTAACTCACGAACTCCCATGGCATATTACGGGCCGTAATATGGTAATATTCAAGAAAGGAAATTTTAGTTATTTGGAAATTTAATTTGTAAGAATAAAAAATGTTGTCTATTATAATACGGGCAACGTAATTGGCCGTGATTTTTGACAACTGCTATCCAGAAGAAAGAAGTGAAGGGATAAGCCGACAATCTGCCTTTGAAGACATATTTGCCTAAGCTTTTAATTTGAAAACAAAATCAAATGTTGTGGATTACTCCAATTACAAGTTTAATTCAGGATGGATTACTCAAATATTGGGGTTAGTTTTTATTCTTTCAATTTAACTTTTATAAAACATTATTTACATCGAAAGAATGTCTGAGTCATTTTCGAGCGTGCCACCATGACAAGTATCTTCTAATTAGAATTTTTGGGTTACGGAAGGAAATTTTGATGAATTTCAGTTTCCAAAACCGAAAAATGCTCTCGGATACGAAATTCGGGTTACAACTTTTGCGCGAGTTGTGTACATGCTAGGAAAAGATATGTAGTTAACTGGAATGTGATCGTTTGTGTGGATAATAATATTATTCTTACTTTATTGGAAAACCTTTCTTTCTTGGTGTAAAATCTTTTTCAAAGAACAAAGTGGGAAGCTCCACGACTATTATCAAACAATCCTTTATTTGTCCCTCCCTTAGTATTGTAATCTAAATGAAAAAGCCATCTCATCTCCATATGCCAAAAAGTCATTAAATGTACTGTATGTATAAGTGAAGTATTTAATTTCAATCATATAACTTTATTTTTAATGTATAACTATTTTTTTGTGACGAGTGTGAACGGGTAGGCCCACGTAAGGATCCACGAAATGTATAATTTTATATAGCACATCTATGTACTTAAAAATCTTGTATTTTTCATTTTACAGAGAAATCATCTGCTATAGAAGTTTTTGCTTCTCTTGAGATCGATAATCATTGATTAAATATACACGATGATCAAAAATTAAGAAAGCAGGAAATTGTGTAATATGTAGCAGTTATTTGTATAAGAGTAACACAAGTAAAAATCGCACCAATGTCATTTGGATGCTGTTCTTTATTGTTCATATATTTACCTTAGCTGGGGCTGGTTTATTATTCATCATAATATTAATTTGGTAGAATTATGCATACAACAAACACTGTACGGTGTATCTCACGAAACGCTTTAGTTAGAAGTTTTAATGATGTTATGAATGGAACTTTTGGAATAGGTAGTTATAGCATCGGGCCTATTGATTTAAAATATTTTCGCCTGGAAACACTTCCGGCTTACCGTTCGTTGAGCCGGAAGTCGTTATCACTGTTATAACTAAAAGCTGTTGGTTTCAAGTACAGTAAACTTTCACTAGATATTTTGTTTCTATGGATATCGAAGCCAAAAAAAGCCTTTCATTTTATGCTTTACTAGCAATATTTTAAGCTAACTTGTGAAAATCCATAAACCAGAAAATATCAATAACCAAAAGTAATATCCAATTCTAGACATTTGAAACGAATTTTAGCTACGTTTGAGAAACTGATATTTTACTCCAAATTACCTGTTTTGTTGATTGTTAATCACCTTGTACATTTGATCAGTGCCTTAACTATTGCAAAAGACGTTTAAGAACAAGCAAAACTTGTTATAAAGAATATTTTCTGCAAAAATTGAAAATAATTTTTTTAATATCTTAAAAAGCGTCTCTTCAGTGAGGAATCAGTTGGTTATGAATGATAAAACTTGATGAAAATGACAGATACCAAGCAATTAATTATTTAATGTCAAGTATGTATTTATTACATACTCCACTTTAAAAAGTAGAAATAGTTTTTCTCCAATTTACGTTCGTAAGCAAAGAATAATAGAATAAACTTGTTTGGTAATAATGATAGCAAGGACTGTGGCGTAGTATGGTAAACAACACATAAGTATCGGCACCCTCCGCACCACACAAGCTTAATTTATTATATAGTAATTAATCCGGATTAATTATTATATATTTATATAATTAATTAAACTTGTGTGGTTGCTGATACTTATGTCTTGTTTAAGCTTGTTTGTTATGTATGACCTTTGCATACAACAAAATAGTGGCCAGTTTCTTTAATTTTTGCTGTAGCTTTCTAATAAACTTTCGGTATTTTCTATAAAGTAGTTTGCTTGTTGTATACCCTTAATTTCGCTAACAACTATGAAGTGCATAGTCACCTACTTTACCGTCGAACAGATATTTTGTACAATTATTGTCCCATATTTCAAAAATTGTAAAATTTCTCGAAATTCAACCAAAATATAACCAATAATCTTATGCTATCAAAATTCTTGATTTTTATCTTCTCCATTGAATTTTACACATCGATCATATAATATCAAGAACAAATCCCTCAATTACAAGATAATGCGGACAAATCGCTTTTGACGAGTCGAAAATCTCGTCTGGAATTGAAACCTTTTCTAGTGTGCTGATGTCGTAACATCGTAACTTCATCTACAGCTTTATTTTATCTTCCACTCTCAATATTTTCGATTATCTCCGCAGTACGAATGGTTTTACGAAAACAAAGAGAAAAAACATCAGCAGTAACGTATAGCGCCTATCGAGTCGAAGCGTGTGGACATTTTCAGTATTACTATCTAAGATCCTATTTTCCTTTTTCCAATACCTATGCCCTTTTTTTATAAGTCTTGTTCGTTTAATAAGCTTCGTTCTTAAAGTGATCGATATTTAATTATTAATAATTTTCCAATAAACGAAAACATTTACCTCATACTTTTTGATTGATAAGTTACAAGTAAATTTGATTAGCCATCATCAATCATTTATAACGTGTCCAAACTTGTGAACCATTTTCCGCCGAAGGAATACATTTCCAAACTTCTTTTAATCTCCCCAGAGACATATTAAATATTAAACCTTTAATCATCGGTATATACACTGGCCGCAATTAAAAATGCACCATTAAAATTTTTTTGGAAAATAATGTTTATTAGTATGAAAAATGCTTATACTACTTATAAACAGGAAAATGAAAGACATTCAACAAAAGAAAACTAAAAAATGTTACCGACCGAAACCAGCGTCTCACAACCAAGCGCTTCAAAATAAATCTTTTCGGGGGTGGTTCTTCTGGGTGCCCTGTTCTACGTGATTTATTTCCAATCCACAGGTTCCAACACTGTAATGCAGGGTAATGATTACAAATGATTACGCGCAATTTCTCGGAAACTAATACCGCCTACACATACTCGTTCGGGAGGCATGACTTACATATTGTGCGCATTTTACTCATTTTTATATAACTATCGGATTATTACCTACAAACTAGAATAATACAAGATATATTCAAGTTGACCTTCAGAAATACATTTATAAAAATTTACGAAACACCCAAATAATTTAGGAGCGGTGCATTTTTAATAATAGCCAATGTATAACACGACAAAAGTGTAAGTCTCAGTCCGTTTACAATATTTCTATAACGTATTCCTCCAAATAACATAAAATATGTACCGGTGAATACGTAAATAAACATGCAAGAAACACATTTATTAGTAGCTTTTAACCATGTACCTGGGTGAAGATGTACAATAATTTTTGGTTGGCGTTGAAAACTTTTCAAACGTTTAACTGCTTTTGCAGTGCTAATTTCTACCCTAACGTAAACCCTTTTATTTTCGTAACGGATACTTTTGTGTGTTGCGAAAAGTCTTTAATGTCCACCGTAGAAGTCTGGAATTGTCTAGAGGTCTTCACGCGAGTGCAAATTATATAAAGTAAAAAGCGAAAAAGGTATTTCGTTTATCTGCCTATGCTATACATAATTATATAAATACTCCAAATACGTAAAAGAAAGTAGAGGTAACAAAAAAAATAAACAAAAATTTGAAATAAAAAAAAAATGCGACACTAATCTCTGTGTATAGGAAAGCGCATTAAGGACACGAAAAGGTCAAATCCGTTTTTTCGAAATGGAACAAGCTATTCTTTTATTATACTCTTAAATATCGATTGATTCCGAGTTAAAAGTATTAAGACTGGTGGAATTAACACTATGAGATATTTTCATAAAAATAAAGAGGGAAACTACATTATTAAAAAAAGATTATTCTTACGCCGACAACACGTAACCTAACGACAACAGAGAGGATTTGACGATGTTTAGAATATGATATAGAAAAGATAATTTAGCGTTGTATGCGATACTCAAGTCCTTAACAATCGTGCAGCGATTTATAGACATGTTGTTGAAATGATATTCTGCTCTAATTCTACGAGTATACGTGAGGAGGTTGTACTTGGACACATTCATGATTAATTTGTTTGAGGAACACGACGAGGAGAGAGCAGTTATTTGTTGTTGCAGAAACGTGCAGTCTTCATTTGTTTGAATTCGATAGTATAGTTTTAGATCATCGGCGAATACTTCTCACATTTCAAGACATCGTAAAAATCATTAATATACAATAGGAAAAGCAATGGGTCTAGATTGCTTCCCTGAGGGAGGTACAAAGCAATCAGATTGGTAGCCATTATAACGCACATGTTTGCTATTTGGCAGGTACGTCGGGAATAGATATATTCAATCCAACGGCTTCAAACATTCAAGGAACGACTTTAGTTGTCTTCCAGCAGTTTGGAAAAACACAAGTTGCTAAAGAAATAGATGGTATAATGGTTTAGCAAAAACATTTGCACAATCTCTAACTGTGTCCCGTTGTGTCTTTCTTTTTAAGTGTTTCAGTGCACGACAGACATCTGATTCTTGAACTGACATCACACTGATCAGCTGATTATTATTTAATATTGTTGGGTTTCCCTGGTCCGTGTTGGACGAATGTGTATAAACTGATTGAAAGAATTGTTGGAAGGCATTCGCAATTGACCAGAAGTTATACTTCCGGTTGATCAGTTTTAACCAAAACCTTCGTGCTTGGTCTGATTGTAATATGCGAAATATTGTGTCTTAACACAATAACGTTTATAATTTATCATTTTAACAGATAAAGGAAATACACTAGTCTCGCTAAGAACATTGTATCGTTACTCCCCCAAAACGGGGAAGTATAAGTATAACATTTCCCGGAAAATTGCCCTACGATATAACACCGAAGGAGTAAAGGTCACATAAAATTATATCGAAGGTTATAAATCGTGGGTAGGATTACCTTGCAGTGTAAAATTTACTGAATTATTTATTACATTACGGTAGTATTCAATGATAATGTAAATATCACCGCTTATGCAATCACATGGTGAAATGCAGAAAGAAAATTGCTGTTCTTGATGTGAAAGTAATGCACAAGGTTTTCACCGGAATCCCAAAACGTCACTGTATGGCGTGGTTTAAGGCATAATGTGATCATCGGACCATATTCTTTTCCGAAAGGATGTAAGAGATGCAGCTACAGTTAGTGATATGTGGTTCCAACAGGACGGTGCCATATGTTACACTGCTAATGCCACTGTCTTATGTAGCAAGGATTCATTTCGATTACTTTTTTGGGGTTATTAGAAGTCTATAATCTAACAAACCTCAAATTATTGATGTATTAGGATTGGACACTGAGTGTTGCATTCGTGAGATTAGGCCCAAATTATTGTAGAAAATTATCAAAGATTGGGTTCATTCGTGTGTATAAAGTTGAGGTGGATATTTAAATGATGCGTTATTCGAAAGACAATGTAATAAACTTTGTTTCAAGACAGCGTAAAAGTTTGGTTGTTATAATGTTATCTAAAGGTAAAATCATACCGTTCTTATGGGAAAATCCTTTGTGATGTCTGTTTTCGGAAATATCGATCGACCGGTAACGGTTCAAAACGCTTTTGTTTTTGCGAACGAGATTTTATATTCCTTACAATTCGCGACGTAGCTCTATCGTTGTAATTACATCTAAAATATTCAATTACCCACCAATTAGCTCGTGAACATAAATTCCATGGGCTTAATTCCCAGTTAATTTACCGGGTAATAGTTTTACGACAGTCTAAAATCGACTCTCGAGAGGCTTTCTACAATAAAACGTGTTCAATCGTTGTAATGAATCTTCCCAGTCAAGTAGATTTATATGCGATATATATGAGAATAGGTACTACAAACAATGGATGAAATGGAGAATGAAGCTTATATATAATTTATATTACGAAATTTTGGAGTACACTGGAGTTGTAGAGCTTTGAAATTGTTAGTATAAGCAACAAGGGAGCATTGCCAATTGATATTTAGCGATTTAAATGAAGTGTTGTAGGATATAGACCAGTTTAGCGTAAGAAACTGTTTCCGCTCGTTTTTTTCTGATGGAAATTGGAATTTGTTTCTTTTTTTTTCTTCTAATAAATTTCAACGGAATCTCTTATAAGGAAAAGTTTATTCGTAAGTAAGCTAAAAATCTGGGTATGACGACTATGGGGTTTCAGGTTGAAAATGAGGATAGATATATCCTTGAAATGAATGAATTAATTAAACTTGTATAGTACGGAGTGTGCCGATACTTTAGTGCTGTTTCTAGTTCCCAACTGAGGAGATATTGAATGCTATTAAGAAACTTAAGCCTACCTTTACGTCCAGCCACGACGATTTACAGTTTTTTGATTAGAGATTATGCGACTGTTTTCTACGAACTTCTAACTTCGTTATATAATTTATGCATCAAAACTTCAAATTTTTCTGATATTTAGAAAACGATCCGTATTATATAGATGTGGAAAAACGGAGGTCGCTCCAATATTTAAGATTATTTTTCTATTGAAATTCTTACTCATTTTTACAAGATTTTTGAACAAACTCTGTACAGAACCAAACCCTTCATTTCAACATAGCAATATGGTTTTGGTACGGGCAAATCAACTGTTAACCAACTTAGCTATCTGTGAATTCTTGGACCTGCAACCATAAGTTGATGTAATTTATACAGACTTCGCTAAAGCGTTGTGGACTGCAGGAATTGTTAGTGTAAGTCGTTTGGGGAACATGTAGACTAATTCGTTGTTGGTATTTCCATTTTATTTAAAAATTCTGTTGCACAACGAGCCAGGTAAGGACGATCATTGCTTTGTGTTAAGTAGAAAGTAGCTCTTGGGTGCTTTTCTGCAGTTAATTGCAGTACAATTAATCACCAACAACTTAGTACGTTCCCTAAACATATGATACCCCATACCATAATTGAGGTTCCGCCGAAAGAAACATTAGCCATTGAATTAAATTGTTCGTCGGACACGATTCTTCTCCACCAGGAATTGAATTTACACGGAAATACAATACAATTTGTATGCATCGTAGATTATACTATATATCTTTTTAATATACTTTTTACATAGTAAACACTAAATTCAATAGTTATGAATAAAATTATTTTTGTTTTAGTTGCCGGATGGAGCGTAGTTGTGTTCTTTCTGCAAATTGGATTATTTGATGGCAAATCTAATATACACGGAAATTTTCTAGAAAACGGGCGATTGAGCAACTAAAGAAAGTTCTCCAAGTATAGACCCACAAAATTTCATTTAAATCAGTAAGTATAAATTACCAGTTTTTCCTTGTTAATCACGATTTATCCAAAAGTTGTAATGAAAAAGTATAAGAAAAGTGAAAGGGTAAAAAAAAAGGATATTAAGGAACCAATAGAAGAAAGCAAATTAGGAAAGTCAATATAGCGGTGAATAATTTTTTAGGCGAATTTTGTTCCAGAAACATCTCGACTGTGTTCTAGTGATCGCACGTAATGTTTACTCAACAGCGATCCATAATCTATACCTCTAGTAGGACATATGTGTTCCATTTTAAAAGACAGATATTATAAAGAAGCAACGCTGGACCTTCTTAATACTCAATTGAAGGTAGATGTAATGAAGTGACCAAACCGTAGATGCATATTATAATTTACGTACAACAAAGTTAAAATATAGTGTTCTTCAAATCCTAGAGTTTTCATGCAGATGCATGCAATCAGTAATGTATTTTGCAAATTTTAATTGGGAATCAAATAGAACCCTCAGATCTCTAATAGTATCAACCTCCTTACGTATCACATTGAATTGATATGATTAATTTTCTTCATATAGCTAACAAACAAGTTTTTACTCACATTTAGTGATAATTTGCATAGAGAACGCTAGCTAGAGATATGATTGAAATTATCTTGCAAGTGAGCCACATCGTTTAAAAATCTAACGGGAGAGATACATTTTTATGTTATTTGCGTAAGCGAGTACTGAGCGCGATAAAAACATTATCGTTTATAAACAGTACGAACAAAAGGGGTCCCAAGGCGACCGTTGTGGTATTCCAGAAGAAGCAATGAATTGAAAGGACTTATAACCGTTGCAAAAAACATAGTGAACTTTTTTAGTTAAATAAGAGTGCATAAGTTGTAACAAGGAATAACTTAATCTAAAGGTTGACAGTTTGTCAAGCAAAATTCCGTGGTCAATAAATCAAAGGCTCGTGTAAGGTCAATGTAAACAATATCAACCTAGTTCTTCACTTAGAAATTGACATATAGAGACAAGATTGGTAACAGTTAACCCCTCTCGGATGAAACTGTGTTGGTTAGGCGAATTGTAAGGTTTCTCCAAAAATGTTGGCAAAACATGACAAAATTGATATTGGTCGATAGTTACTTAATTTTCCTTAAAAACAGAACTAATCGGACAAGCAGCGATTGCCAAATTAATAATACAGGTTAGAAGCTTCACAAGCGCATATCGAGCATTATGTAAGAGAAAAATAGGTAGTAGATCGTTGCCTATTTCTTCAAAGAAGATAAAATTTGGATCCACGTCTCAGGAATAAACTTCTGACAACTTTCCTGTTTCTCGAAAATTTATTGCACTGATTGTAAGTGGAAGGTATCGAAAGTTTCTAATAGAAATTCATTACTTTCCCGAGTCCGTATAATCGAGTATGGTATCGGAAATCTTATCCAAAAGTTAGCTAATAAAAGTTTATATTTTCGTTTGTAGGAAAACGTAATCCACGAACAAGTTTAGTTAATCATTATTATAGATATTAATAGATAAGATGTAAAAACGTATTGAAAGAAATGTTGCCTTTAGGAGCAACGTCTCATTTATTTTTTTATATACATTCTATTTCAATATGTAACTTTTCTATGAAAATCAAAACTAATGATGATTAACATTTTAAAAATGCCATTACCTATACTCAATGTAAGTGTACATTCAAAACAATTATACGATATTGTATTTAATAAAAAAGTTCCGTCCGTTTTTTAAGCGAATAGCAAGGATAAAAAGCATCCTCTCACTATCTTTTTCTAATCAAAGGAATCTTATTCTATTTTACGCATTTTTCCTTTCTTTTTTCCATTATCTTATTCCCCAAACGGGAACGTCTCGGTATTAACCCAAATTAATTAATTTTATTCTGGTTTAGTTTTTCGTTTCACAAATCCAATTTTTTCCAGTTCTAATTCTTTTTTTTTAACGCCAAGCAAATCCCACGCAGCTGCAAACGGATCTTTAGATTTTTACCCGAAATTTGCTTATAACGGGGACGGTCTGATGTGATGGTGTGGTTTAATCTTCATTTGCATCTCGCCAGGTGTTTTATCATGTTTATATATCGCCTACTCTGTTGGCAAGAGTGGTATTGGTAGTAAATTCTGATTTATGCTAATCCATCTGGTGTTTAGATTAACAAAGTTAATTGTTTAATATGCAAGAGACAGGGATGAATTTAATTAGAAGTAATGAATTCTGAAAAAAGGAAAAGTATGTCTGGAAATCTTGGATTAAATTTGTATTAATTAAATTTCCTTCACTGCTTATTCAGAAAGAATCGACGAGTGGAGTTATGAATAACACATCACTGAGTAGCACATCATTTTTTTAATTTTTTTCAATTGCAAAAGAAACTATGGGTTTGCATTTATTAAAAAAAAAACGGATAAATTGCAAAATTAAAGATGTATAGTTTCATGTAATTCAAAGCTGTGATGCATTTTTAGCCACATTTTCGGGTTAAAAATGAATGAGCGTTACTTTCCACTAGGAGAGGCACCTAATACTAAATCAATAAGATACAATTCCATTTTAATTTATTGTTTATTAAAAAATAAGTAAATTATGTTGAAAGATATATCTGGACCAGATGATATTCCTCCTTATTTTCTAAAACACTGCAGTCTATCTTTAGCCTTACCATTGTATTTGCTCTTTAATTTACCCCTGTCCATAGAGACTTTTCCGTTGCAGTGGAAGAGCTCTTTTATAGTATCAAATCTGGTGACCGCGCTGACATCTGCAACTATCGTTCAACATTAGAGAAGGTGCCGGAGTCAATTGTTGTTGATAATATTATTATCTCACCATAACATTTCGGAACAATATGGATTTATTCGGGGTAGAAGCACCGAAATCAATCTTCTAGTTTAACATCGTTTCATTTCTGAATCACTGAAAAGGGTCTGTATATATCGATTTTGGCAAGGCTTTCGATCGTGTTTTTCACCGATTGCTCTTATGGAAATTTGAGGCTTGTGGTATGAGTACGCTTTGGTCTTGGTTTGTTTCTTACTTACCCAATCGTATACAGCTATTGCTGATTGGTGTCGCCGCATCTTATACGTCTGATGTAATACAGGGCAGTCATTTGGGACCAATTTTGTTTTTATTCTTTATTAATGGTATTGAACACCGCGTAAACTATTCCAGATTTCTCTTTTTCGCAGACGATTGCCAGTTGTTTTCTCCTATCCGTTCTCTTTCTGACTGTTGTAAGCTCGAGGAAAAAGAAGAACAAACGATGACACTACTATTGATTGTGTAGACCATATAAAAGATCTAAATATCAAACTGGTGATTTCACCAACATGATTGGAATATTTTTTTCATGACTTAGGAGTCCTTGTAACGGGTCCTTCATTTTTCCATTTTGTTTTGATTCTACGTACTGTGTTATGAGCAAGTACAACTTTTATAGATAGTTTCACAATTCCATCCATTGTTCGATCTTCTAACTAATTCTTGCCTTGTCTGCACTGCTCGTATAAGGCAGTTTGGCAATAAAGTATCCTCAAAAGTAATTGACAATGAGATATGTCTTGAATATTAACAATATCTTGAATACTCGGACGAATATTCAAGATTATAATAGGAAAGGGAAATGATTTTTTCGCCCCGAGCGTGTGCTAATATTTAGTTGCATTGATTGTTGTTCAAATTTGATCCACCTTCTATACGGTTAGATATTAACCTACTTGATCTCAGGTTTATATTATTATTTGCACTTTTCATTGTTGCTATAATCTCAATAAACAGTAGGAATATTTCTTAAATACATAATTTAAGATTTTTGGGCTGAATTTTTTTTTGTGGTAAAAGGGAAATTTCCAACGTATTTCGCATTATTTTGAAATATTTAATCACTAGTTTTTTACATCGAGGTAAAACATTCGATATCTGACCGACAACTCAGCTAAAGTTCTTCACAGCTTCACGGATGAAAGATAATTTCGACAAACTTTGCTGAGCAATTCGAAAACTATGCGATGAGTTACAAGAAGTAAAGCAAATGAAGTCTGATGTAATCAATTTTAGAATATCCGAGTTTTTCCATTTTTCAACATTTTCGATTTAACTTTTAAATCTTGATATATAGCTCGTAAATTGGTAGTAATAATCTGAATTATTTGAATTGTACAACAATTTTTTTTGCGAAAGAATTCTTTTAAGTTACGTTCACATAAAGGATTTTCTTGGTATTCGTTTTAAATTTCCGACAATAGGCAACCAGTAGCATTATTGCCAGCTAAAAAGGCTTAATAATGGTCTATGTGAATTGAACAGATGGTAAAAGATTTGATGGTAGATTCATAATGTAAGTTCGGCTTGAAAGGGAAAAGAGAAAAATAAGAACCTACCCTCTTTCGCACCCAAGGAGAAAATCAAATTTACAAGACAGTAGGATATGATTTGCACCTTTTACTAGGTATATTGTGCATAATAACCTATTGTACGCAATCAATATTTCAAAAGGGAAACCTTTTTCATTTCCATACAAAAAAAGACAATATATTACTTTAACAATAAAAGTTTCTTTATGGCAAAAGATAATATTTTTCTTTTCCGAAAGTAAAACAACCGACCCCAAGTTGTAGACGACTTTTTATTTTATTTTCCCTGTTCTTTTTTCCTATCGGGAGAGAGCACTTGAATCTTTCATCTCGAAACATCGTATTTAAAATATAAAATCAACACGCTGACGAAATAAAACAGAAATAACCGAGGCCTTTTAAGTATTGATTTTCGAAATATCCGGCGGCGGTTTCAATATTTCGAACTTCATCGTCAAAGAGTCCCTGGAAATGAAACAAAATAGCTCGACAAGACAATGTTTGTATTGGGTAAGAAGAAGCGTTAGTATTTGTTAGTATAAAAAAGTTGCGCAAAAAAGAGAATTGTTTGAAATATGCGTTTTCAAACAAATTCATGATATCTTTAAAAATATAAATTTTCCATTTCGAACATTTAAAATTCATCTATTGTCAAGAAATTAATCTTCATGTTACGTCACACACAATGTGCCGCGATGAGCTATAGCATCCTTGCACTTTTTTATTTTTTTGTTGTTGATCAATATAAAATAAATTAAATAAAATAATTAAAAAGCGGAAAATTCCTCTTAGGTATTATCATTTGTATTTGTAATGCTATTTAAGACGCATTATCCTATGTTTAATTACCGAGTTTAAAAAGCTAAAGAAAATATCAAAATCGAAATCAATGAATGAATGTTTTTTTTTGTGTTTGGCCATATATTCAATATTCTAAAATAAACAAAACAATCGATCAATAATGACTTTTTTTCAAAAAAATAGAAAATAAAATGGGGCGAGGTACCACATCCGAGTACAATATATACCACTTTACTTTGTAAATAAACAATGCAATAAAAATATACAAGAGACCGTTATATAACCGGTCCTTTTCTTCTCTCCCTAATTCATTGTAATCTCAGCTTTGCCCGGAGTGACGTGAAATTGAATAAAGGGAGAAAGATCCACCATATTTAAACGATGGATTTTATCAGCGAAGATGGGATACGCTGCAATCGCACGCCTTGTTCGCTCCTGTCATATTTTGCGATAAATAATATACATCTTATTGGGAATTAAGGAAGTGTTCAGCCTTAGGCATTTAGCGTAAAATGGTGTATGGAGATAAATCAAGAATAATATACCTCACTGTCATTGATGGAAATTACTTTTTCAATATTCAATTTAAATAAATAATTGAGATAATTAAGCATGTGTTTCACGGGCGTAGCCAGAATTTGGACTTTTGTATGACCGGTAATAAGAAACGAAAATAAAATTACTTCAAAGATTTTTGGGGGAAAGGCGGGGGCCTTGGTCCCTCCTTGCCCCCCCCCCCCCCTCAGGATACGCCCATGATGTATTTACAAATTAAGAAATAAATGCATTTAAAGAAGATAACTAAAGTTTTATTTTGGGTTATTCAGTATATAATCCGTTTAAATAAACTAATCAGAAGCAAGTAAGTGCCCTCCTAACAATGTAACATTTAACTTATTTTTAATTTACATTTAATTTAATTCTCATCAATAATATATGTTCCGTTTTTAATTACGTCGTTTATTCCGATATCGCGTTCGAAAAACTTTCAAAACAGAAATCATTAATTTCGTGGCAACCGCGAATACGCATGTGTCGTGAAGTTGTCTAATATTGGAGCTGGTAGCTTGGTAGCATCGAGCAGTACCCGGTTCTCTGGTTAATGTCAAATGGTTTCGCTGTTGCTTCGATAATAAATAATATACATTTTTTTTTCGACGATCCGAATAGGATACACGTACCGTAGCTGCATGTTTAAGATAGAGGACGATTATCCAGGTAACTATCTGCTTTCGTTAACAAAATCAATACGTAATTTGATCCCTACGAAAGAATCTTATAAACATAACCTATGATTGACTTTAATATTACTCAAGATTTTCTTATTTTTTAGATCTCAAAATGGACGATGAAGCTGTAATTGCGACTAATGACGATGCAAGCGAATGTAAGAGAGGTGCGGTTCTCCTAGGATACTGGCAAGACAACTACATCCCCTATTTTATTAAACATAATCAGCGTAGAGCACCTGAGATTAATAGAGGTTATTATGCCCGTGTCAAAGGAGTCGAGAAGATTATACACAAATTTTTAAGCAAGGCAGGAAGTAATGCTCAGATTATTAACCTCGGTTCAGGTTTCGATACACTTTACTGGCGATTGAAGGATCAAGAGATTAAACTGTGTAACTTTGTGGAGATTGATTTCCCTGCAGTGACCTCGAGGAAATGTTATTTGATTAAGAGAAACAAACAGTTGCTTCAAAGAATCCATGAAAAGGATCAGGAAGTTAAATTGAGTCCGACAGATATCCATGCTGGCCCATATCATTGTATCGGGGTCGATTTGCGCAATATCTCCGAATTAGAGAATAAATTACACCAAGCCGAGGTCAACTTTTCTTATCCAACATTATTTATTGCTGAATGTGTTCTGGTTTATATCGAAAATGATTGTGTTAATCGTTTATTATCGTGGATTGCAACAAAATTCCCCAAATGTTTATTCATTGTATATGAGATGTGTAATATGAACGACACATTTGGGAATGTCATGCTAGAAAATATGAGAGCACGAGGATGTAATCTAGCCGGGATATCTTCCTGCAAAAATCTAGAGACACAACAGGCACGTTTCCAATGTAATAATTGGCTAGGATCGAAGGCATGGGATATGGTTTCTGTTTATTATTCGTTACCAACTTCAGAAAGGCAGCGCATCGAGAAATTGGAATTTTTGGACGAACAAGAGTTGCTTATACAACTGTTCCAACATTATTGTGTATGTCTTGGTTGGACAACACCCGAGTTTGCTGATTGTGATTTCGAATAAATGTGAATAAATTTGGTGAAAAGTGTTTCTATGGTGCAGGGTGGTGAATTTTCAATTTAGTGTGTTAAAATTTGAGGAAAATTAAGGCAAAATTGCTAATAAGTGTTAGGTACGGGGTCGTTGTTTTTTGCTTGATTGTCCTCTTTTGGGTTTTCTTCTAATACGTCAAGATTTAATAATCTATCTCCTCTAAACCAATGTTATTTATTCTACAATTTTTTTTCATGGCTTACTAGATATTCTTTAATAATACTTATTCATTTAACAGACTTTTTGCACCAGCTCAAGGTGTTTGAATAAATTAAATAATTGAAATAAAAACATTTAAAAATATGCTGATAAAAAGTATATATTGTTCAAAAATACTTTTCAAACTAAGAGATGTAAATTTTAAAAAATCACCGCCCTGTATATATCTATTCTTATTGTCTAAATATACTTAAAAAAAAGAAAAAAATTTATATTTCCAACAAATATATATACATGCCGATATAGGAGAACAATGAAATTTAAAATTTCGATTTTGTGATCAAACGTATTTAAAATACACGTTTAATGTTGTAGTTATTAACGTTTTGAGCCAAAGTTTAATGATTTTGATTACTTAATAAACAAAAAATATAAATCACAAAAAAAACTATAATTAACGGACAAAGAAAATGTTTAAAAAATATATGAAGAGTTTACGAAATGATTTTTTGTAAACGTGTTTTTGCAAGACTGTTTTTTACCCCCGCTTCCCTTTTGAAAAGAGAGAGGACCCCCATATATTTTTTTGTGTAGGTATGCATTGTTATATTATTGTTTGAAGTGCGTATATATTATATATTTTTTTCCTTTACTATTATTATTTATAAAATATTTAAGACGAATAAAGAGATTAATATTGATATAGTATTTTGTGTTTTATTTTCTTTGCATTATTATATCAAGCAATATGTACTTCAATGGCATAACGTGAAATATTGACGTTTTTAGTGAATAATTAAAAGTTCTTGTAGAGGTGAATTAATTATGATATTTATTGTATATAAGATTTATTGATATTTCGATAAAAAATTTACATTTCATGTAGTGTAACTATAGCAAATATTATATGAATTATCTGTTACAGATTTGGTGTACATTAAAATTTGGCTCAATTACAGGCCGGCTAAATAGTATAATTTACAAAAATATTTATGCGTGAGTAACGTTTTTCTCGTCAAAAGTAATTTATAAATTGATTATAAATGAGGATAGATTTAGTTAAAATTAAACGTGTTCCGGGTTCGGACCGTGTCATGGTTAAACGGAAACTAGACGTTTCGCCCAGTCATATGGGGCTTCTTCAGGAGAGGGAAAGGTGGTAGACAACAGTTAACACGGTAATTCAACGTGCAAATCACACCAGAGACGAAATTAACTGAGCGGGAAGCTGCTGATCATGGTAACTCAACATGTGAACCATACCAGACACGAAAATCAACTGCGCTACTTCTCCCTCTCTCGAAGAAGCCCCATTTGACTGTGGGGCGAAACGTCGAGTTTTCGTTTAACTTTGACAGGCTCCGAACCCGGAATACATTTAGTTTCAACTGACCATGGCCGTGGAAGCCTACGTTATTAGGATAAATTTATTTCGAAGGTTAATGTACAAACCGTGTTAGCACTTTAAGAATGTCAGATCTGTAGAGGTCGACCTCAAAAGAAATCTAGCTTTGGCATTTATAAAAACTATCAAATTTAAGTGAAAAATCAATTATAAATCAAATTTTCGTAGTTTCAATATTAATGACTTTGTTATCTTCAAACACGACTTGCACATTTGCCTCTACATAAATTGATTAATTATGGTGCTACTAAATTTGCGTTGACCCGAAACATATCCCGTATACTCGACAACCAGTAGCAACTTGACGGCCGGGCATTAAATACTATTATGGCAGGGTTTTATGATGGCGAAACACATAATTTACTCGGTAAACCGCCCTCAATCAAGAAATATAATAAATTAGCGTTTCGGGATTATATCGTGGTTAGTTATATTAGTTTCTGCAATTTTGCTAGCGTGAAACCATTTAAGTTTTAAACCTCGGGAAGAGTAAAATAAGATATTTTAATTAAAATCTGAAATAATCTCAATTGTCTCAAGAACCAAGTTAGCTTGTGAAAAAAAGAACAAACAGAAAGTTACACCAATTTAATTTTATTTTGTTTAATGATCCCCTTTTTTCAATTTTCTTTTAAGCTTCGAAGAATTTCAAAGAAAAACGGATTTAGGAACTGTGCAAATTTCGTTGCCTTCCAATTTATACTTTAATCTTGCCAATTTCCATACAAGCATTACGAGCTTCGATATTTGAATATAAAAGCGGGGAAAACCGCAAGCACGCAAGGAGCGAAGGAATAGCAAAACGGTACCTCGATCGCCTCTTCCCCACCTTTCTCCCATTCCGAAAAATGACTTGAGGAACTGGGAGAAACAGTAACGATGGGCACGCGATCCCTTTTTTAGTCTTCACGTTTTCTTGCGCTTTGAGTGGTCCGTTCCTTTTCCCTATCGGTATATTCACTGATTCGCATTTTATTACAGACATAAATTGAATATCTCCTTTTTGAAGAACAGAGTTATGATGTTTGGAAAGTTCGCATGAAGATGATTAGATTCGATATGCAATTTATTGCAGTGTATTGCAGTAAATTTAGTAAATTTCAGCCTTAAAAAGTTAAAGATATTGGAAGTAGTGACTTTTATAGGATTATTATATTTCACTTTTAACAAAAAATGCAAATACTTAACTGAATCTATCTATAACTTATTTAAACACAACGTCGCAGAAATTGATTCTAAAGTGTTGGTGCCCCTATTTCAAAATTGCAAATTAGCAAATAAACATTATGCGCGACTCTAGTTTGTTCGCTGCAACTTTTTTCGAATTTTTTTAAATTTTTGAGCAAGCTTCAGATTTTTACATTCATTACACGAGTATTTTTGCACACCTTGCGAAACCTAATTTGTTAATTTTAGGTGGCAGTACTGGTATTCGAAGTTAGATATTACTGGATTTATACTTGTATCGCAAATAATGTTTAAAATTTGTTATTTTCCTTTAAGGCAAACAATTCAAAATCACTAAATGGCATTTATCTAATATTAATTTATTTGCAAAATTATACCAGCACCAAATATCTTTCCCACATCACTAAATATGGACCCTGATATTCACGATAACACGATATCGCTTTATATGTGGAACTAGAACACCAGGGCCAAACTTATCGAATCGTCTATCAGCTCCTATAACCGTCGGTAACGTACCTGTCTTCGTAGTTTCCCCTGCCATAAATCATTCTTATATATTGCCCCGTTTAGTGGGGGAGGGCAGATTCTATTTATAAATTTTATTATGCATATAATAGTTAAAGGCGATCCATCGTCTGCCTTCGCTGCAAAATGGATTTTTTTACTTTCATATTCTCTTCATCACCCCAACTTTGATAAATAAAAAAAGAACTATATTGAATGGATATGCGAAATTTTATAAAGGTTCTAAAAAATACGCGGGTTGAACCTCTGTACATAATCCGATTAATGTGGGCTACTTTTTATTAACTTTATCCAATATGTGAAGTGTGAATGTCAGTAAGGGACTGGAGAAAAAGATCAGGCGGATTGAACAGGTGTTTCAGAGTTTTGAGGGTATAAAATTAGCTCTTCTAGGGCTTGTAAAAATGGGAAAAGGTACAGGAAACTGAGCCTGGATAAAAGGTTATTAATAGATTTTGATATTTTAAACAAGTTCGTTTGATAGATTAGACAATGTGCGTTTTTGGGAGCTACCTTTGTGTAATTTAAAAATCTATGTATGCTGGAAATATCTATTATATTTTGACTAAACGCCTTTGAATGTTTCTACAGAACGGTGATATTTCGACAAAGAAGTTAGTAACAATATTTGGCGCAACGGACTTCTATTCAAGAGAATTATTCCGTAGTTCTATTAAATGCACACTTTAGATTTAATGTAGCATAATAAAAACTTTCGCCAAAGTTCCTAAATCCGAAACTAACTAGGAGCGTTATTGTATCTAGATTTTTACTACCGTACTAAACCACGCTACTAAATTAACAAGAAGGATATAGATTTTGGCCGGATAACTGCGACATTATTATTCGAAATGTATGTCAAAGGAGTTGTATAAGTGCGCTTATTAAAAGGTTTGTTGCATTAAAACATATCCAGAAATGAATAAGATAATTTGTGATTGTCATGTGTTATAGATTGGCCATTATCTGTTATTTTTTCCATAAAATATGTAATCTCTACAATCTGTCCAAATAAATTTCGTTCTACGTCCAAAATTTTGTCAACATTCAAAAAATAATATACATAAAATAATATACAGGATGTTCCGTTACAAAGAAATTACTTTTTAATAAAATATTGAAACAATACCGGTCAGTGATTCGATTTTTTTTATGTGAAAACGCATGCAGAAATCAAAGAGGCCGAAAATGGTGGAACATACGCCTTTGTTGCCGCCAGGTCGTTCCATTGAGGTGACTACAGATGATATGATATCGTGTTATCAGACCGCTGGGTGAAGATTAGAGAGATTGCTAATATGGTAAACATCACAATTGAATGCCTCCAAAATATCCTTCACCAAACATTGAATGCGACGATTGATGAAAAACGGCATCACATGATAACTTTAAAGCAATGTTTCGACATGTTTAAGCGCAATACGAGTTAGTTTCTGTGGCATAACATAACAGTAGTTGAAACGTACATTACAATACACCAGAAAGCAGAGATCAGTTGGTAAAATATTTGTTTTTCCTGGAGAACGTGCACAAAAGAAGACTATGTTTGGAATTCGCAAGGAATAATCTTAATTGATTATTTGGAGAAGGAAAGCGCCATCACGGGATAGTACTATCCTGATATTATTGGATCGATTTAACGCTGAACTAGAGAGAGGAATTGGTGCCCCATCCGCCATATTCGCCTGATTTGACATACTGTTACTTCCTTTTTCCAAGATTGAAATAATGGCTTGTCTGAAAGCAGTTTACGCTAAATGAAGTAATCATCGGTGAAACAGGCCCCTATTCTGGAGCGTTTAACAAATCCTATTATTTGGATGGATTAAAAATGTTGGAACATCCCTGGATTAAATATATAAAGCTACGTCGAAAAGTAAGTTTACTAAATGCAAAATAATTGCGTTGTTTTTCGCAACACAGGTATTTATCATACCATACTCGTACATAATATTTTCCGTTAAAAAATATATAAATTTGGATAATTAGGAAGTTTTGAGACATTCGGTACCTTTCAAATATAATTTTGAACCATGCCCACAATTAAACCTTACAGCAACCAAAGAAAACCGTTTTGGAAAATCGCATTTCACAAAGTCGCAATTTTCCCGTTTTATTATTATAGTTATTATTATTGATAAGAATTTCATCAAAACCTTAATTTATGATTATAATTATAAAGTAATACAAATTACTATAATATACGCAATGTACACATGTACGAACAAAAACCACTCAGATCTGGCTCGCAATCGTATGTTCGATTATTGAAAACAATTGAGCAGAGACATCGCAATTTTCCCTAATGACTTTTCGATTACTGGGCTTTCATAACGGCAATAAATTTGATTTTGAAATAACGGTTAAGCGATAGAGGATGTCGAATGGGCGAAGGGGTAAAATCGCAGTGATAGGATAAAATTCTAAAAAGCGTAGATCATGGCCCGCTGGATTATTGATAAACAAAAGATAGGAGGCTCATTTTGCATGTTGCCTTTTTGAATTGTTTTTTTTTTAACGATTTTGAACATGAAAAGATTTACTTTATAGAATGGAAACAATACGTAATCTCTAATTTTCCAACTAAAAGTTATTGGGAGATACACTTCAAGATGTTAAGTTTTTGTCGCATGCGACACAAAGACAGTATGCGTAGTTTTTGAGATAATTTGAGATTTTTGCGATGTTACTTTAACGTCACAGTTCTTGACGCATGATTCGAAGTTTTCCGCAGTACGCAACTTGGCCATCGAAATCGTTGCTAAGTTTGATTTATGTTATTTCAATTTCTTTCGATTTGATAGACAACCCAGACCAGATTTACTCTCAGCGATCTTTCCTATTTCCTAGGCTCAAAGTTTCATCGAATTTTCATCGAATGAGGAGCGCATCACACTCATAAACGTCTATTTTGGAGAACGAGATGAGGATGGGATATTTCGATAAAGATTTAGAAAGAAATAATGTTAAGAAAGTCTTAGATTGGAAACTTCTCTGAGTAGCCTTGTTAAATACCCTTTCTTCTTTTATTTTAGATTTTATTTTATTTGCTTGTTAGATTCTAAGTACAGAAACGTCCATAATGTACTATTTTTCTTATAACATATGGATACATATTGTCTACGATTCATTGCAATATTTTCCCTGTAACGACTTGTATATTTTATTTCCGTTCGAGTTTTGTCCCTTTCCCAAGAGGTTGTTATGATTTGACCATGTTGGTAGAACTTAAGAAATCGCATGTATTATTATTTCAATTCCCCTATTTTAGATATACGCCATATGGACACATCTGGATATGTATGCATATCTATGTACTGGAGGGGATGATGCTGCATCTCAATTTTTCACAAGGGACTCTACTCTCAACTCTTTTAGCAATAAGACGTAACATTAAGCAATCAATATATGTACTTAATCATTAGTAAGTAGAAATAAAGTTAGTAATAGTAACTTCGGTGGTTTTCCTCCGAGTACACACACACAAACCAATCAATTTCAATGTTTCTACATAACACCCTTGCATAAAGACGAGGTGAATCAGATGTAAATAAGTATTATGACGTCATTATGGCGAACGTGTATATTCATACACCATAATAATTTGTTGAACCTTTTTTATACATCATTTATTAAGTCGTATGAAGCTTAATCAGTATTTACATACGTTAAGAATGAAACTCTACATAATAGTCTAGCAAAATTACTTCTTTAATTTTTGATTTGAAAAAAAAACAGCTGCTGGCAACTAATTTGCTAACGGTTTAATTATGTATATTTACCATTACTATTTATTGATTGCTGTGGGGAATAATCGTTTTCTTGCAAGGAAAAAGAAAAGCTAAAGGAAAGGAAAATACAAAGCCAATCTGCAAACTTTTATCGAACTCACAAGTACAAATATGTATGTTTTATAAGATTTTCGTTTCATTTCTTTCTTATATGTACTGATATATGGGCATAAAGATGTACCATGCTTTACCTAACGATATTAAGGCTACAAATAATGTCTCAGCGTTTAAGAACAGACTGAAGGCTTTTTTGTCAGATAACGTATTGTTAAGGACTTCACATTTTATTTTTTGTTTTACTTTATTTTATAAATGTAACAATTTTTTATTTATTTGAAAGTAATATTTTGTTTGTGTCTACTTTATGATAAATTGAATGTTTCTTTTGTTTTGCTTTGTATAAATTTATATATTTCATATTTATATCATTTAAACTTTAACGTGTACGCATTCAATGTAAAAATACGTATAATTTCTTATAAAGTTCGCAAATATTTAAAATTCGTCAATGTTCTAATTAAAAATATCTTTAATAGTCATTTATTATAGCTGTTTGATGAAGCTCCTGCTAATGCATGTATCAGATCGAGCGCCAGGTGAGGAATGTCCGCCAGTTACCGCCGGTAACGTACACTTACGTACAAGTTATCGAAACTTCGTCGAAAGTCGAACGTACGAACTATCATGACTGCCTGCCTTCTCTCTTTCGCTGGTGAGTTACGCACCACTCAGACCCGTACTATCGTTGGTTTCTGATTTTTTCGCTTATACATGGGGACAGCAGCTCGGAGCAAGATACTAGAGGTGGTGTATCAAAATAAGTACACGAAATAACGCGAGCGTCTGGTTAGCCGTGAGTTGTATAGCATCTTTTTGCGGTAGTGATCGGCTATTTGCTGCTGTCGCCCAACCAGACGCTCATGCTCCGGTAGGGTTTTGTGGTGGCCCTAGAGTTAGACATTGAATGTCCCGATACATTTGAATGCGTACACAAAGAAGGAACCGAATTATGAAATCCATAAATCCTATTCATGTATTTGAATTTATACATATAGATACACCAAAGCAGACGACTAGCGGCATTGTTCTTCAAACTAGGAGACCGTAACACATATTTTACTCCTTGGAAGAATATTTTAATAAGAATTCTTAGTTGTAATAATGTTTTTTTTTGCGAACAACGTTTTCTAATTTTCTTTTTTTTTGTATTGCATACTTCTTAATTACCTGCTGTATGGGTTTATTTTATCTTAATCAAGTAGCCAATAATCATTTATTTCTTTATTTATTTATTAAATGATAGTGTTTAAGTTTGATATAACGTTTATTTTCTATTTGTAGAAAAGTAGGTCACTGACATCGGTATTTACACATTCCAATTTTTAAAATTATGAGTAAAAGTAAAAGAACAAGGTGTGATTATGGTATAGTGAGGTTACGTTGTTTAATTCATAATAAATTATTAAAATTAAATCCTTGTATATATATATATATATATATATAATATATATAACAATCTCCCCCAGTCTATTTAATTTCCACAAACGTAACAGCTTGTCTTGATAATACAGCAGATGAAGCCAGCCAAGTGATTCTAACATCAATTACTGCATCAGCGCCTTCTTCCGGATGCAGTTCCAGAAAAAAAGGAGGGAGGAGTGTGCTTCCTGTAAAGTTTGTGCGCATTTGGTAACGTACAAAGAACAAGCTGATGAATGCTGTTCTATTGCCAAACTTCTATTGCCGGAGCAACGCGTCTAAGAAAATTGGGTGTATTGGGTGAACCTAACACAGGACAGGAACTTTATATGCAAGTCCGCACATCGGCCATCAATAATGCATGAGAAATTGTCTTCGACTCGATAAGCTAACGAGATTTAAATTTTCATTACTTAATAAAGCTAACTTGGAATAGTACTGATGGTGACGGGTTAACGAGAAAGGTTAAGAGTTCTTTAAAGTATACGATTACTCAGAAGTAATTTCCAAGTTTGAAATAGCTATAACTTTGCCAAATTTTCGAATTCTATGAAAATAAAAAGACCAAATTATTCGCGTTATATTTTTAAAAAGATAAACGAAATGTGGTCACATTTAAGTTCTGAACGACATCCTTAGTAATGTTTTCGATGATATGTTTTATAGGTCGTTTCAGTTCTTCACGAGTACTAGGTCTACTAAGAAATACCCTTTCTTTGAGGTAATCGTCTAACCAATCAGTGGCCGCTGATGATGATTTTCTCGTGTGTATTTTGTCATATATAATGTACACAATGTGCAGCGGAAGTACATGAGAGAATCGAAGCCTTGTTTTCAACCTTACATTTGCGTCACTACGAGCCACCATAATATTTTTAACTTTCCGATAACTCACAGAATGTTAACAACGATTATTTCAATAATATAATATCAAAAAATGGAACATGTAAATTTTATTGTTAAAAAAAAATTAAAGTGTAATCTTTGTTGAGACGTTTTATTTAAAGACACTAAAACATACAGTTCTGAAGGAAACATAAAATTGTTGTAGCGGTACATATTTTTTTGAACGTCTCAAAAATATATATCAACAAAGCCGCCAAGATCAAGATTCAATTTTTATGCTAATTACAAGAACGGCTAAGTAAGAATTACATCTTATTTAAAATACAGAATATACTGTTTGTCCTTATTAGTATTTGTAATATCAAAAACAAAATACATTAATTGCAGGTATTTAAAATGCAAAATACAGCATTACAAAATATTTTTAAAGAATATAAAATATTTTTGTGACCTTCTGTAATCGGCTATTATTGGGGGATCTTGAATAGAAAATAAAACATTATTGCATTCTAGTATCCTTTCATCAACATTTTCATTTCCTTTTAAATAAACAAGCACTTCATAAAGTTTATCTGGAAGAAGTATGAATAAACCCCACAAATAGAAATAGTCTTTCTACCGGTGCTGATCAAATTATGGAGAATGAAAGCTTCTTTGTAATAGGATGAACTCAGTAATTTACTGTGGTCATTTGAATAACTAATAAATAAATTCCAGTTCCGACTTACAGAATTCCATCTAGTCTCTTTAGGTTTTGCCAACAATATTGATTTATTTCGAATGCAGGGTGAACATATGAGGCCAAAATTACCTAATCGACCTAAGGTGATGGCTGAAAATAGTTCATGCCTTGTAGTGCGCTTATTAAACTTGATATACGAGGTTCTGTGAATCCGAGATCTCTAGATTGTAAATTCTGAAGTCTCACTTAATGAAAATGATCTGGATAAAAGCTACACGTAAAAGCAAACATTTTCTCTTTGTAAAATATCAATAGCATTCAGAACAGTACATAATTCTTCTAGGTATGTCATCTCTACATTACAGGGTATATTCAATTCATCGTAGTATTTTATGTATATTTATAAAAATGCAAAATATTCAAACAAGACTAAAGTACTGGCACAGTCCGCATCATACAAGTTTAATTTATTAGTAAAGAACAGGTATTTCGAGGATGCGTGGATCCCCATTATAAAAATGATGTGAGAAAAAACCCTAACAGATGACATTAGTACATTCGATACAGCCTGAATGAGTTTAGAGGATTTATTAAATAAATGGGACAGACTAAGAAAAAACTGTATTCAAGCCTTGTTAAAAAAGTGCTCTTGCAGATCTTGGGCATAATATTTGCCACTGTAGCACGAAATGTAAAATGTGTCCGCTTTACTGTAATAAATCAAAAAGATCAGAATACGGCAAGGGTCCGTTCTCTCTGTTCGTAATGTTTGTGTTCTTTTCCAAAGTTACGTTCTTAATTAAGTTCAAGTTTTCTAATTTAATATTATGCCCGGTTTCGTTTATGTGTTGCGTTACACTTGACGATTCTATCCTTCCGTATCTGTAGCATCTAATGTGCTTATTGGCGCCTATCGCTCTTTTCGTTTGACCGAGGTAGACTGTATCACAGTCACTACATGCAATTTTTATATATAAATTATCGACCTTTCCTTCATGTCCGGTTTATCTTTCGGATTGCTAAGAAGGTTTTTGAGCGTATTTCGTAAATTGAAACACATGCGGTCATACGGTTGACAGAGGAGATTCATCCAACTTCGAAACAGCTGTTCCGGATTAGTCGATTAAACGTGTGTAGTGTTAATATTCTTTGCTATACTACCTCACAGTCCTTGCTATCATTATTTATACAACATACTACTGAACATACAAAATGTAAGATTTATAAAAAAATATTTGAAATCTAAAATACAAAACGTATTTTGTATTTCACGTTGTACGTACTTCGAATATTTGTATTTTACATATTAGTCGTTACAAATAAATAAATTAAATTGCATTTCGTGAGTTTGTAGAGTTTGTGGAGTCTGTATGTTAGTGGTGTTTTTTGAAAATTTGGCCTAAATTTTGTAATCAATTTTTCGTGTACATCTAGCCAACTGTAGCATATATTCAAGCGAAACTGTTTTAATTTATCTTACGATAGCGAAGAATACAAACATATATTGATTACTAGGTCGTCTGCACCACATCCTCCGCTACTATTCCAATTTTGCAAAACAGAATCGTGTTTATTACATTTCCTTTTTTTTCTCGCCAATAGAACCCTAACAAGGATCCTTTAAACTATCCAATTAGGCTTTGTATACAATGGTGGTTCTTCCACGTACATAGCTTACATACAATAGATAAAAGCACGTATAATTGTCCGAGACAGACTTTTATGCAAATTTTATATTTAGTTCCTGGAACTACTCCAGAAAACCACAATAAACGATTACAGCAATATAACGAGTAATGAGCACTAGCTAGAATTTCGAGGACGTTTAGAGTAAAATATTTTTCAGGGGGTTGTTCGTAGTAGATTGGCAAAATTATGAAGAGATTTTGCGATTGCTTTAACGGTGCGAACGGTAAAATAGGAAAGTCTAAAAACGTCACAGGTTTTGGAAGGATTCTAGATTATGTGGTAGGTTTAGATTGTAATCGATTGCACAGAAGTACACAAAGTAAGGCGAGATAATTATAAACACGTAGTATTCACTTGTAAACAGCCGCGATATAATGGAATAAGCGCGACACTAAACGCCTAGCATTGCTAAAGTTCGAAGATTCAAGTTGTGTCGGTAGCAGAGATAAAATCTATTTGTTTATGTTCAATATACTATCGTACTTTGACAAATAAAGTCCACAAATCTTTTAAGTCTACATTTCACGCATTGAAAAGTAATGCCATATTAAAAATTATAACTTAATATAACATAATAATTTGAACCAGCTGGACTTCTAATTAAATTTTATGAAATATAGCCTTTCGTACGTCGTAATCACATCCTTTTGCAAAAGCAATCATTATTCCATAAGTGGCCCACCTTCGGGTCGTCCGATATCTCTTCTATGCCTATATCTTTGGAGGTATAGCAAAAAGGTTGAACATATTTGAAATTGCATCACGTTTAGGTCTGATCACAATAACGCGGGAAGCGAAATGGTATATAATATTAAAATCCTGGATTTACGCTATTCTATGTGGTACATACATATACAGCAGGATAAAAAAAGAAGATAAAAATACAGTACATCATTGAAATTCGATGCTAAACTATAGCAAAGTTAGTTCAATTCGTGCAAATGTAGGTTAAGAGCAATTAATAGATTAACTTCTATTCTCCGATTGAATTACCGGAAAGAAGGGTAGTCTACCTCTATTCAGAAAGCGAGAACCCAAAGTACTTAATTTTTAGTTAAGTTAGTTGGTGGTGTAATATATACACAAGATGTTTGCGAAAACCTGTAACTTTTAAGTTGAGGGATGTTGTAAAAGGAATCGTAAAGGGATTTTATTAACTAAAATAGATATATCTAGTAATAACGAGTGGGTAAGAGGGTCTGTATCTGAGTTAGGCGCTGGTAAAATCCCAAGTTACTATTCGCGTATAAACTGCATCTCACCGTTTTACGGCGAAGGGGTAATAGCAACGAAAACAACACTTTACACATAACATGTACACATCAGAGGGTGCTGAGGTTATTGCGAACTTTAACAGTTTAAAAACTACCAGGATTTATTTCACTGGCCAAGGTAGTTGTAGTTTGCTATAAGATCTCTTGTTATTAGAAATAACAAATTCTTATACATTATACACAGGGTCCGGTAAGTAGCACAGCTTTTATTGCAGGTGTTACAAATGGGAATTGTTTCTCTACAATATAAGCTATCTTAACGTTTTACGGAACAGTGTCGAGTACAGCTGAAAGATAAAGCAATTACGTTTCGCAACTGTTGCCCAAAACAAGTTATACAGAACAACTAACGATGCTAAATTACATTTTCGTATATTCTATGTATAAAGCAACAAACATAGAGGACGGGGTTAGATGTTGGTTTCTCGGGGCAAATTTTAGGCCACGGAAGATAAATAAATCCTAACAAGCAAAGCGACACGATTAAAAGGTCTCGTTTATATATCTAGTTGTTGGATTTGTAATTGTTTGAACAAGAGAAAAGAACTGTTTGTGCGTTGAGTGAAGGAATTGTACAATTCCTTCACTCAACGGTTTGTGTAAAAGTCTGCTTAAGGCTATTTAATACAATGTTTTAAGCTGCTGGGGTATTTGTGTTTATTGTTATTTTTCATCATTATATACGTGTGTGGAATTCCTATTTTATTTGACTAAGAAACGCTGAAACTACTCGATCAAAGATTCGAGCAGTACACAGTACCCATTAAAAACCATGTATGTATATAACTTTAGTTCCATCGTTTTTGCGTTTTGCATTTTGCATTGCGTAATTAACAAATATGCACGTCCCGTTTTCAGTGAACATTTACTTGCATCATTTCATGACACCAAACGAAACCAATAATACATGTTAATGTCATCGTCTTTTTTTAAATAGAAAGGGAACTTAGTGCTGCTTTCTTATAACTGTGAATATTAAATATGATGAGAAGTATTCATATGGAAGGATGCAAGGAAAAATAAAACAGGCCTATTTTCTCACAACATTCTTATATATTACAGTCAATAAAGTGCGACCGGTTTCGTGCTTAGTAGCACATTCTCAGGCAAGAAAATATATGAATGAACTCCAGTCTTCATTTTAAAATGTGTTCGTCCCTTTGTACATGTAATTTTATATATGTATACTATAAGCGGTAATTGAGGTGAAGTACCCGCACTTAAGGCATAAGGGCAGAAAGTTCACTTAAACCTTTAATTCAATATTTTTTATTATTCTGTTCTTTATTATATTAAATAAAATATTAAAATTTAATCGAACATTTGTAGAATACGTATTAATTTTGGTTAGTATTCGAATCATGGCATTTTGATAACTTAAATTATTTTTATACTTCATTAACACTACTTTGTGGGAAGTGACCAAAGTCTTCAATTATTTTTAATAGTTTACATCGTATATATATTTTTTTGTAAAAACAGAAACATTAGATGAAGTCCAGCAGTCTGACTTCACATCCATAACACCAGAAATGATTGCTGTTCGCCCAACCATAAAAAATATCAAGTCGTTGGATTGGCATTCCTTTCACTTCAAATATATTTTTTGATAACATTTTTAGAGAAAATTATGCAGAAATTCAATTTTAATCGATGATTAAAGCATTGTATTTATTTAAAATTGTTAAGGGTAATTGAAGAAGTGCGGAAGTGAAGAATAAACAATAAAAATTAACTCGAGAAGCTAAAGAAAACAACTAGAGGGGATTTGGAAGAAAAGGATTTGGAGCATTAACGGGGAAAGGGGGAAAGAAAGGATTTCAAAACAAACACAAAACACTTACTGTAAGTAAATTAAAATTATTTGTAAAAGGCATTAAGAATAAAACACAGGGACTTGTTATAGGGTTATTATTTAATTCGATTTTTCATTTACTAGAACATATCAATACATATCTCGGGTTGTGAAGGTGATCTTCCATACGTGCACTTAAGGAATATAACTTAGTTAATTTCAAATTTTGATTTTCTATCGGCTATCTATATTCTTGTCCGACAACTTACTACTAAGCACGAAACCGGTGACACTTTATTGACCGTTTAATACATAAGAATTTTATGAGAAAAAGGACTTGTTTTATTTTTTCTACGAGATAAATATTTTTTGGTATGCAATATTGTAAATTTTGAATTCAAGTATACGGCGGGAAGACGCGGCGCGAAGAAATTAGTGAAGGTGTTTTTGACAAACTTGAGAAGTATGGGATAACGAAAGTGAAAACACCGGTGGTGAAAAGAACGTTAGTACGGTTGATAGACTTTAGAATGTGTAATGGAATAGAATAATATATGAATCCAGGTGATTCAGGAAGGTAATCACAAGCAGAATTTCACAGTTATGCCAGATTTATAACAAAATATCGATAATTTTTATGATGAAAAGGGACATTGGGAAGTGAAACGGTGGCTAGAGTAAGTAGAAGGAATGACGCATGTACATGAATGGTCGGATTCGAGAAAGCGAGAAAGCTTGATATTGGTTGAGGATTTAATAAAAAGATATTAGTTGGAAAACATTTAAGGAATATTATTTATGTCAAAACGGCGAAACTTACAATTACCACTTGACAAGGTGAAAGAACAGCTACCTACAAGGTTAAATTTTAAGGAACTAAGTTACCAGGCGTGTCTCGCGTACAATTTGCATCGGCCTTTCTCGAGCAAATAGCAGGGCATGAGCGCAGGGTAGGGTGAATCAGTTTACCGCGAGGCAAAGTAAGATAGTTTATCGCGAAGCAATGTGGTTCAAACACCCTGGGGCATCTATGAAGCGCTACCAAAACCGACTAGCGTTGGTTCGAACAATGCAGAAGTCATTGCGTGTCCACACTTTGTGAGGCATGCCTCCCAAGGCTGCCTCGCGAACTGTGAACGCAGCTTTACATGGATTACAAGGACATATTCCTACGGATTGTTCGGAAGCTTGGAATCAATGGGGATGCTACAGTTGTGATAGTGGGGAACACAACACTACTATGTTAATAGAAGAACTCATTCTGCAGCTTATAAACTTAATGCTAGGAACTTTTTGTTAGTACGATAGATTCAGTTAGTCTTATTTCTTTCAATGGTAGTAGTATTCTTCAAAATTTTCCATTTGAATCAGTTGCATTTATATGAGTAGGAGGCGCAGAATTAAATTTATTAGCTAAAATTAAATTAGAAACGAATACTTCTAATGTTCTGTTAAATTTAGAATATTACTTTATAAACTTTATACCATGTGATTGCGTAATTGGTATGAATTTATGTAAATCTAACTATATAGGGCAATACTATATCTGTAGACTTAAAACTTAATCTATTTGAAAGGGCACTAATGTTAATGGAAGCGGAACAGACTCACTTAGAATTAGGCCACGACATAAAAACCAAAGGCAACGCTGGATTAAGAAATATAATTCTAATTATCAATTTGATTTTAAACTAATATAGCCTGATTTTAACTTTGAAATGGATATTATTGTAAAGACAAATTATTCACTATGCTTAAACTATTGTTTTAGTCAAGGCAAACGAGGGCTGCGAATGCGCACAGACTACAGCGAATTGAATAAATTAACGGATAGGGACAACTTTCCATTAACAAGAATAGAATATACACGATGAATTTTGTTTTACGAAATTAGATCTAAAAATCGCTTTACATTTTGATTTCAGAGGATTCAGTTAAGTATACATTTTATGTTGTGCCTTATACGAATACATTGAGATGCCATTTAGTATTAAAAACAGCCCAACAGTATTTATAAGGTAAATCCACAGAATATTTTGTGATATGGTAGGAGAATTTGGACATTTTACAAGACAGAAAGAAAAATCTTTTAGAATTGCGTTTTGCTAAGTGTTTGTTTCTGTTTTTTAACTATGCCTATAGAATTTTTAGAACGATATTAAAGCAATTCTAGATTTTCCTATACCCCGATATAGAACTGTTCATATTTTCGGAGAGATTTTGCTTTGCATGCTGCACCATTGTATCGGTTGCTAAGAAAGGATGTTGAATGTAAATTTGGATGGAAGGGATTCAGTTCATTTCAATATCTAAAATCTGAATTAATTGGTGAACTTGTTTTAGCTGTTTATAGTTCGTAAGCTAACATTCAATCGCATTGTGATGCGTCTACGGGAGGATTTGGAACGGTGCTGACCTAGAAGCAGCAAATTTCATCGCGCATTTTAGTATAGCCGCAGATCCATACCATTGAAAGTAAATACCATAGTTATGAGCTAGAAATGCTTGCAATAGTGAATGCCGTGGAAAGATTCAGAATTCATTTACAGGCTGCTTCGTTTTAGAAGGAACAAAAAGCCGGAATTATAAATTGCAGAACGGATTGTTATACCGTAAGTCTCAAGGTAACTTATTGTTTATTGTACCCTATTATGCGACAGCCATGTGTTATTATTACGCCTGCGTCCGTAGAGCGTCTTAACATGTTCACCCGCAACATTCGCCTAATTTGGAGCAAGGAAAAATCTTATATTTACAAACCCGGGGTTGTGGGTCGAACCTGGTACCCTAACAAAGCGCGCTAGGCGCTGCGCCATCAGTCCCGTATTATAATGATATAGGTTATCTAGATATTAGTAAAACCGGTAATATTTATAAACAAATGCAACGTGTAACATTTATAAATGTAGCTGATCGTCAAAGATTAGTTTGAAGTTAGTTCATAGTCATTAACATTAATAATGATCAATAATGATAGCAAGGTCGGGTATTTATAAAATTGCATGTAGTCACTGTAATAAAGCCTATATTGGTCAAACAAAAAGAGCGATAGAAACTAGATTCAAAGAACATATAAGAAATTATCGCTACGGCAGATTTGACGCGTCGAGTGTATCACAACATATAAATGAAACCGGGCATGGTATTAAATTAGAAAACTTAAAATTGATTAAAAACGTAACGTCGCCGCGAGAATTAGATGCGTACGAGACGGCTTACTTAAAAAGTAATAAAAATATGATGAACAGAGAAAATTGACCGTTGTGGTACTCTGTCCTTTTTGACCTTTTGCTGTAGGCTGGCACTTGTTTATATTTTGGGTTATAAAAGAGATCTTCCCGCCTACCTGGTCGTGTGTTTCGCATGTCGTAGTTTTAAGACGCGTAGAGGGTAGAATAGGCACTTGTAAACAATATTTCTTCTCGGAAGAAGGGATAGTACATGCATGTTATTTTTTCGCACGTCGTAGCTTCAAGGCGTGCAGGAGGTAGAAATAGGCACTTGTAAAGAATATCTTTTCTAGGAAGTAGGGATAGTACATGCATGTTTAGTTTTAGAAAAAGTTTTTTCTCACATCATTCGGTCACTGCTTAATGATGAGGACCATTTGTGTCCTCGAAACGGCCGTCCCGGACTAATTATTGTATTACTATATAATAAATTAAACTTGTGAGGTGCGGAGGTTGCCGTCACTTATGTGTTGTTTATCGTTAACATTAAGTTCTTAATTAAATTTTCGCTTTATTCTCAACCTTAGTGCAAATTTAATTTGTGCGCTTATGATAATATTCGTTGTTAATCGCTGATGTTAAGTTTAATTTAATTTTAATATGTCCATAAAGCCACCATTGACATATTGACGGGAAATTTGAAAAAAATCATCTTTTACAACATAATTCGTGGAAAAACAGTAATTAATTATTGTTAGACTATCCAGACTGGGCATGTTTGGTGGCGGTATTGTGGAACACGGATATTGAGACACCAAAGAGTATATTAGCAAACAAAACTCATACGTCGACCGATAATTAGGCATATTTTCCCAGAAATACTAGAACAAAGCGAATTAGCGGGATAATTCCACATTATCGATATTGCCTTGGCTTATTGATTTACGTTTGGAAATAGCATATATCACGTAATTAACTCTGATTCGATGAGGTCGATTATATATACCCGTATGTGTATAAATAACAATACATATAGAGGTTGAATAGTTCGTATTATAAAGGGACTGCCGGATTCGTACCTTCCAGCTAGGCCAAACAAGAGTTACAAAAAGAACAATTTCTAAAGTTATTCTTTCAAAAATAAATTAAAATTTATTGCATTGGTGGTAGTTATTTTAGCATGTTGTGTTCGTCCCCGTATACATATATTGCTTAGTGCTACTGAAATATATTTTAAAGTATAAAAATACAATATTTTATTAGTTCGACAATTTTTATCTGCTTTATAACTTTTGCCTGAAGATAAGCTGTGCATAGTTCCAAACTGGTAGCTATTTATTAAAGGGTATTGCGAATTTTGGATCCTCTTCTTTCCATTTACCTCAAATTAGAATTTATCAAAATCCAATAATTATCGTAATTTTTGTCTTTTCTTAATTAAATATCAGTGGTAATTAACTAGTATAAGCAAATCATTTTTAATAATATAAACATACACTACCGACCATAAGTGTTTACTCACCTTCATAATTGGCGATCCTTCAAATATACTGTATGTTATCCCTATAAAAGTATTTGTATTATTAAACTGTAAGTACGAGTAGATTACAGTTGCTATGTAATGTTCTGTGTTACGTAATGAGCCGACTGCCATTAAGATATTGGAAATTACACTTTTTTGCGGTTTAGGTCCATTCAGGTAGACGGAGTTTGTGTTTTAAAACAGCCAGTAAAATTAAAGTAATGTCGGCAAGAAAAAAATTATCAAGAGAACGCGCGTTCAAATAGTGGCATATCACAACATCGGTAAAAGTAACCGAGAAATTGCTACATTATTGAAATTAAACTGTAGAACTGTGGATTATAATGTGAAAAAGTATCAAGCAAGTGGCAGTGTATCGAATAAACGACGACCTGGACGGATAAAAATAACAACACCAGCAGAAGATCGTGCTATGATAATGACAAGCAAGCGAAATAGACAAATAACAGCGCCAGAAATTGCTGCCGAAGTGAATATTTCGCGTCCAAAACCAGTTAGTGTCACCTCAGTGAAAAGGCGTTTGCGCGAAGCTGGTTTGTATGGAAGAATTGCTACGCGGAAACCGTTATTACAAGGAAGGGCATTTGTCCGTAGATCGAAAGGAGAACGAGCACTTGAATCCTGTGTTGTACCAACAATAAAACATGGAGGAGGATCAGTTATGATTTAGGGTTGTTTTGACGGTGTCTCTGCGGAAGATTTGGTCAAAATAGATGGTATCCTGAGAAAAGAAGGCTATAGGAAGATTTTGGAGAGGAACGCTATCGAATCTGGAACACGATTAATCGGTGTGAACTTCAGCACGATAATGATCCAAAACACACTGCCAAGATATGCTGTGAGTTGTTCTAAATACTCACGGAAGCTGGAGCACAGAAACCAAATTATTGTATGAGATGGCCGCCCTAAAGTCTAGATCTCAATCCGATCGAGCTTTTGTGGGAGGAACTCGATCGACAGGTTCGAAAATCTGCTCCAACATAGGCAACAGTACTTTGGACGCAACTACAGGATACGTGGAGGAAAATAGAGCCACTAACACTAGCAAAGCTGTTAGAAAGAATGCCGAAACTGTGTGCGGCAGTAATAAAAACGAAAGGTGGACATATCGACGAATCCCAAATTTAAGTAAATTTATGATTATCATTGTTAGAAAATTGGCAAGCATATTGTTTTTATAACTGTTAAAGTACTTTGTATAAGCACAGAATAAAGGTTTATTTTATAATTAGTATTTGACTTGTTTTTGTAATATTATATATATATATATATATATATATATATATAATATTTTAAGGGTGGGTAAACACTTATGGTCGGTAGTGTATATGTGAGAAATATATATATATATATATATATATTATATATATTTATATATATATAAAAATAAATATCAAGACAAACTTTAACCAATCGATACACCACATACATACCTATTCGTATTTTACATATTAATATATTAAAATGGGAACCAAACAAATGCTTCAGATAATAAGGACGCGTTGTACCACGCTATCATTTGTTATGGGTACGTATAAGTGTATTAATTCATACATAAATATGAGAATTACGTGTAGTTTCTTTATTTATCAGTTATAGGAAAGGTAAATTCCGGGAAATACTTAATAAGGATTTGTAAAAGAAAAATAATTGTATCGATAATGCGCATTGTGTAATTTCTTCAGGTTTAAAATGGCAAAAAGGGTAAGATAGGGTGCAGGTGTATCACGTAGTACAAAGGATCTGTTTATTTCTTTTTTTAATGAACAGAATATATTTTCTCTCATATAGTAGCTGAAACTGTATGAATGAAACAGTCGAAGCTTGTACATAGTGTCACTGGAATAAACTCATAAGAAAGCTAAATAGAGAAAAAAGCAATAGAAAGTTCAGTAGTGTGATAAACTTTACTGCTAATTTTCCTTCTTTTTTTGAGAAATGCAAGGTTCCCCAACTTTTCTATCGTTGTAGTTTCTTCAAAAAACCTACATTCAAAATAGCGTGCGCCTTTGTTTCCCGAACTAGAGGACACAACAGGGTGTCATAGGATGTGCTTACGTTAGCCGCGATATGCTAGAGAAATAGGTCCTTGCATAGATTTGGCTAATTTTCTTGCTGAAGTAGCTTTATACATAATATCAATGTTTACTAAGTTTTAAGTATAAAGTTTAAAGTTGTCGAGTAGATTAATTATTGAAAAAAAAAACACAAAAGATCTTTTTCGCTTTTTCGTTCGTAGTATACTGCAGTAGTTGTCGATGGTGATTATCTACAATTTGTTGACGATCCTAAACGTGCCCAAGCAAGTTAAAAAACTTAGTAAACACCTTAATACCTCAATCAATAATTAAAAACATTTTAATTCAATTAGTACTCAAAATATATTATTTTTTTAAACTATGTTATACCCCTTGTATTTAGTTCTTTTTCATCTGTTATTTGGATGCGTAGGTACTGAATATATTCGGTGAAAAAAATGTTGTGCCCTTCCAAGGGTAACATATAAAAAAAAAGTATTTACTTATTTTCTTGATTTGATTGGGGCACGTCTAGGATCGTTAAAAATTATAGATAATTACCATCGATAACTACTACAGCAGGCTACGAACTCAAAAAAATATAGCACATAGGTTTGTTTGTTTTAACACTTATCTATTCGACAACTTTAAACTTTATGCAGTTGAAACTTAGCCAACTTTAATATTGTACATAAAGCTACTTAAGAAAAACAGTTAGCCAAAACTATGCAGAGTCCGATTTCACTATCTTATCCTACTATAGATTTTCTAAGTTTGCAGACTAATTTTGTTTGAGGGGGCTAACTATTATAAAATATCGGCATGTCTATTCAACTTCCGGTTTTACCAAAAGCAATGTATACTTAATTTCCTTAAATGGAAATGGAATGGCGCTTTGATATTTGAATTCCGCAACTAATTTAATGTAAAATCGATCTATTTATTTTGTTTTTGTTCTTAAACTGTTCTTTCTAACGTATCCTTTGTTTTGTCTTATACCTTGTAGGTGTTATAGACCAATAAAGAATTTTTATTATTTTGATAGGTCTAAACATTACCGTTTTCAAGCTAACTTGATTTTTATGAAGATTTCAGTAAAATCATCGTAGTATGTCGACAGTGGCGGATTTACCTATGGCGCCACCCCTAGGCACGATTCGGCCGGTCGCCCCTTTGTGTTTGAATAAAGGAAACGTCTCAACGTAATAGGCGATTTTTAATTTTCCGTCATTGGCATTCATGCCTTTTTACAAGAAAGGCATAGTGAAATATTTTTTTTTGAATTTTTATTAATACGTTTTGAAATGAAAAAAAAAATATTTTGCCGTTTAGGCGAGAGTGAATATGAATAAATTAATCGCCGGACGTAATCACAATTCGATAACGAATATTAAAAAATAACCCCCCCCAATGGAACTTACATTGACCAACTGTAAGTACCAATGTTCGTATAATTTACCGGTAAAAAAAACAACAAAAGAAAACTTCTCCCAGCTACCGCCCTCAAAGTCTGCGCCCCTAGGCACGTGCCAAATGTGCCTAATGGTAAGTCCGCCGTGCTGAACGAGTTACTGGACAAAAACGCTAGGATTAAAAAAAAATGTATGAAATTTTGTTTATTTGTAATTACGCTATAACTTAAAAACCAATGAAAATCAGATAAGAACATATATTTTCACGTCTACAATACCCTCCACGAGTTTGGTACGTTTCTTTCGACTTACCCTGTATTATATATTATACTTAAAAAACTAACCTCGTCTACCGGAAATGTTTAATTAATGTAATTGGAACAAAGAAATTTAATTAAAATGTTTACAACCTCCGTCGAATCTTTAACCCCTTGAAAAACACTGTTGTTCCGACGCCCAAAATTAATTTGGCAAACATCTGAACGTATTTAAAAAACGACCCACGTGCTACCTGTCAGGAAAGAACGAAAAACGCCCAAAGGAAGAAAAGAAAAAAGATTCGAACGGAAAGAAACAACAAATCGCAGAGATCCCCGAATCTATGGTCGTCGGACTAATGCCGAAAATTAATGACGCCCATTAACAATCTCGCCGGAATGAAGTGCATGTAACGGCGGGAAAAGGGGGGGTCGAGAAAGGGGCGGAAGGTTGGAGAGTCGGGTGAAATCTCGCGAAAATATTGACTGAATAGAGAACATTCATTTTCTGGATTAGTGCCATGGTAAAGAGGCAGGAAAAGAAGACATCCGAGAGGATATGAATCAGATTTTCGTGGAGAGATATGAAAGGATTTTAAGCAATGAAATCGATGCTGGAAAGGGGTTATTTACTTAAGGAGAGGAGGGGTATTTATTAAGTGATTAGCTATGTTCCTGATGGTGATTTATGTTCGGGGATCAAATCGGTAACTGTTCTATCCTTTAGAATTAATTTTCAAAATTTATTAACAATAACTTATTATATTTTTATTTTGGGGGTAGTGCATGCAAAAAAAATGGATAATAAATCTCAACTATTAAGAGTAACTTAATAACCTTTTTTACGTACTTTAATGTACATACATATATTGTTACAGCTCAAAATCTAGCCATCCCTAGATAACGAAAGGTACAATAAACTATATTGGAGGGGATTATAGTTCTTATACCTGTTATTATCTATTTTTTTGAGCGTGATATCAAAAATTTTAAATATCCTGATGAATGATAATGCCATTATTATTGATACTACGTGTCCCTCTTACTGCGTGTATTCCTTAAAATGTTCTTTTACTCTCTTAAAATTTAAAATTACTTACTATCTTACAAATGTCCCCGATATACTCTCAACTTTTTTGGAAACAATATTGTTTTCCTAGCCCACCCAGTTTTCTCTAGAAAATTCTTTTCCCGCAAAAATTTTATTAGTTTTTTTTTTAGTTGCCTCCAGTATGGTTTAAATCGTTTTTCAATAATACTGCCGGTGTGTACCTTTGCAAAAACTAATAAAATATCCACCTATATAACCTATATGGCATTTTTTTTGAAGCTCACGCCTTGACTGGTACTAAAATCAAAAATCGTAATGCGCCAAACATTATATACGTCCCATATGACGTCCAGCCATCATAAACATAAAGTGGCAATATATTTTCGTGCCATTAATCCTCTAATAAAGGGGGCGTAGAGGAGAAAGTGAAGCGACACTAGGAGCGGGGAGGATGCCATTCTGAATCAGAATTGTTTGGACCAAATGGCGCTGATATGCCCTCCAAATCACAGGCGCGGTAATTTTCCAAAATCATTAATTAAACAGCCCAATAATGGCCTCGATTTAATTAACCAATTATTAGGTTATTGTTGCTCAGCATTATATAATCGGAGTTTACTGTTTAAATTATCTATGGAGATTTTATGGAAATGTATAGAACGTGCTCTTTATTGAGCTTCATTGACCATGGAAGAACCAAGAATTTCACATTGTTTTGAATGGTATGAATTTTTCATCATTTATAAAACAAAAAAGGGGATTCTTAAAAATGGAGAATATAAATTTGAAATTGGAAATTATGTTCATGAAAGTTCTTGCATTGTTGTTTGTGTGTATTTAAGTGTTTCGAAATTAAATTCCTGAAATAAAATTAAATTGAATGAAAGGATTTCACGACCATTGCCTGATACAAAAGTGTCTTCCAGGTATCGTCGTGGTAGTTTTCTTAAACTTGATCTTATTACACAGCCAATTTGAATTTTTAATGTTCACTAAAGACATTCTAATATGTCTAATCACTACATTCTGCAAATGTACATGAATTTTCATTTTTACAGTTTATTCGACTAAAGAAACATGTCGTATTCAATCAGTTTCTTGAAGTGCTTTAGTAATGATATTCTTAGCAATTGGAAAAATTATAAATACGCTAGTAGATTTAATTTGAAATTTTCTTGATTTCTGAAAATTCTTAAAAATTCTATCTCAATTTTTATTTTCATTTCGAAATAATTTAGGAAAACAATAATTTCACTATATGCACTAAATTAATGGCTAATATCTATGTAATAAAAAAAAAGAGAACTTACCAGTTAAAATTTGCTGTCCAAAAAATCACTTAACCGCGAAAACTTACGAAAACAATTTATATTGTAATTATTACCGTAAAAAATTACTTGTTTGCCAACTGAATAACACACAAAAGACACGAATTTAAACTTAACAAATTCGTTGCTATGAAACTGTCAGTATTTACTGTTTTTTAAATATTTATCTGTTAGAAATTTTCGTCGGACTATGCTATTGATACAGACGGTAGGACAGTTCGTATCGTACAATTATTTTTGAGGGTATGAGTCTCTGCCATGAGAGCTCGCTCATTTTATACAAACGGAACAAGTCGCGGTTCAGCCTGCGCTCTTTGAAGTACCTCTGCCGGATCTGCGACAAGTAGAGTACGTTGGGACTAGTTGTTACATGAAATAATTAATACAAAAATCAGTTAAGAGGTTTGTCATTAAAACCAAGAAATATTGTTTACCTTTAAAAATGATTTGTTGGGTATAAATAGAGGTTGATTTCAATCTTTACGGAACTAAGTTAAAACATTGCATTATTACATAGTACGACAGAATCGAAGTCTATATTTTTTCGGCCAGCAAATTGTGGGTCAATTTTCAGAGAAAATTGTTTACAAAATATCCTACTTATTTAATAATAATTCACAAAAAGCTAGTTTAAAATTGTGAATTTTTTGTGCCGAGATATTGTTTGGTTGAAAAAGAAAATAGAATAATGACCAACATTGAAAATTTTAAATACCTACTTATTGATTATAATACACTGGAGTACTCTAAAAGGATATTTTGGTGTTGGACAAACATTACTGATAGTTCAAAACAATTCATTCATTCAACTTATTTTGAACAGTCTCTAATTTAACAAAAAACGATGTTCTATAATCGCTCACAGATTATACTTCATTAATCTCTAACAAAAAGCACGCTATTGTAAAGCATTGACCCATTGCATGCAGTTTAAAGAAAGAATCGTTAATATCTTGAAAACTACTAAAAATAGATATATCAAGTCCTAATATGCATCGATGTGGAATTTCTTTTTCAATCCAACAGTGTAGTTAAAGATATCCAGGTCCGTCGTGAGCGGGTGGCATATTCAGGAGAGCGACAAATACAGTGTTGTCCATTTGAAAAATAATTTTTTCAATTTTAACATTTTGTAATGATAACGATAAGATGTGGTATACATGACCATTCATTTCACAAAAGTAAATATCTTATTCTTCAATAAGAGCGGTGCAAATGCTAAAATCTTAACATGATTGTAAATATCTTGATTGTAGAGATAAGATACCCCAATACAAATTATTTACAATGGTCACAATGGATTAAGTTGATAGAAAGCATACTATTTTGTTTAAAATAAGAAAGTTGGTAACCACTTTCGGATTAAGTATTTCGTAGGCGAAATTATTTTAAGATATTAGGTTCGATGCTGTAGCTACCTATTCCAAAATTTCAGAGTTCTGTTCAAAATATCATTAAAGCTTCTAGTGAGTTTCGTCTGTCTTGTTAGACTTTAGTAAAACTGCTGCTAATAAAATATATTACTTTGTAGATAAACATAATCGAATGTGTAATAGTAACTTTATTTAATTTACCCAGCCTTCGATTTAGTAAATACTTCATTTGCGCCAATTAACATTTTTAACTTGAGAATAAAGGGTAAAATAATGATTGGCTGGTATAATTTTTTTATTATAGAAGATTGCTTGTTAGTCATATCACAGGAATTTAATACTAATATAGGTATACTACAAGAGAGCATTTTGAGACCTTTAATTTCTTTTACTAATTATAAATGAACTTCTCGTATATATTATACTAAAGACGTTATTGTATCTGATAAAAACATTAACTTTCTAATTAATTTATAGGTGAATGACGCCACTGAGGATTTTTTGATTGGCGTTGCAATAATAAATTGTTTATTAATTATAACAAATAGTTATTAGTGGATTTTATAGTAAATTTAAAAAAGATTCTATCAATAATTTTGTATTTTATTATAAGTATTATTACTTAATAATCAAACAATTTACGTCTTCAAACAACGTAAGCTATCGGATACTTTTCTTGATTGTAATCTCGATTGTGTGCACTAGGCTTCAAAAAGCGTATTTCTCTCAAGGACATGTCAACTAAATCGTTATTAAATATGTGCTACGCAAAGATATGCACACAATGTGATTTTCTACTGCGGGCAAGATTTCAATAGTCTTTTATTGCAAAATTCATAATAAGAAAAGAAAAATTATTGCAGGTTTCAGAATTTGTAATGGACATCTCTGACTCAATTAGCGTTTAATTTTTTGAATATTTATAAATAAATAAGGAAATCTATTGTAACATATTTGTTACAATTTGTCAAAATATGGTTTAATCTGATATATCACATGACCATTTTGTTCGTTTAACAAATATTATTTTTTTAAATTTATTTACAGACTTAAATTTACATTTTGCTGATAGATATAGCATATATACAGGGCGTGTTAAAAAGAAATCAAGTGTCAAAATTAACACTCACAAGTGTAGTTTTACCGAGAATTTTAGCGTGTAAGAAGAATATTTCTGGTAGATGTTACATTTTCTCAAAAAGCGACTAGTGCTAATTGTCTGAACCGTCTCTTTCTCTTAGTTTTTATGCCATATGGCCGAGACTTACGTTTGCGAAGTATTCTGTGTATTGAACACTTAGATAATTGATTCCAGTGCAGGTTTTCTTAAAGACATTGTTGGATATGGTGTATGCTAAATGACGATTTATATGTTTGGTAGATTTATATTTTTGAATTTTTGAATTTTTGCGATCACTGATCTGAAGTTTTTCAAATTTTCTACGAGAATTATTCGTTTAACTGTATTTGGTGATGGCTTCTGTTTCTCTGGGTACTGAGCAGATGAGGTATCGCATGTTCTTCGTATTACTTTATTGCATTCTCCATAAATAATAAACAAATTTAAATAATCTTCTTTACTATATCTTAAATTAATTTCTTTTTGTAAGATTAATTTGATAAGAAAGACAAATAAATAGTTGTATTAAAAAAATTAACTCTTGATATTTTTTCCATTTGAATCGTAATTTTCGGAGACGCTGTATGATGTTTTAGAAAAATTCGTTCGGTCTCTAAGCCAACCCAGTACAATCAGTTCTGCAAAATTTCATTTTTTCAAGTTAAATACTTTCACAGTTATGAAAGTTCACTTGTATTTATTTATTCGTTGAAAATTAAAAAAAAAGTGCAAATATTTAAATACAGTTAGAAATTAGCAACATCAAACACAGCTTAAAATTGAATTGGGATTCAAAATGTAATAATATATAGGTTGTTCTATTTAGAATAGGAAAGCTTTCAGTTAATTTCAGTATACCGACTATACTGTCTACTAGTCTTTAATTATTGGAACTATTTTAGTTTAAAGTACTTGTAATCTCTGGTATGTTGTTAAGTTTTTAGAGTTTATCAATGCATACTCTTTTATACATATGGATCTCCCGTGAGACATGTATCGCCAGAAACTGCATCGATCAATACATGAGAGTATACATTGGAAAATTCTCAAAATTTGGCAGTACACAAAAGCTGACGTGCACTATTGAACTAAAACATTTTTAATAATCTAACACTTCCGATAATATAGTCAACAGTTCTGCAAAATTTCAATTTTGCAAAAAGGCAAGTAGAAATAGCCACATAGTTGTAGTCAAACAAACCTTAAAAATGAATTAGGAATTCAAAAATGTAATAATATATAGGGTGTTCCATTTAAAATAACAAAATTGACAGTTATTGCCGATATAACCGGCAAGTACCAGATTTTTAGAAATATTGTAGTTCGATAGGACATGTTGGCTTTAGTGCATTGCCAAATTTTAGAAATTTTCCAACGTATACTCTTTCATATCGGTCGATGAATTACATTTTATTCATTTAATGGAAGAACGTTCGGAATAAAATTTGTTTAAAATCAAAGGATCTATGACCGAATGTTATTTTGAAGTATACAGGATCTTTAGTTTCTCTAGTCCGTTGTTGTTTTCTAAATGAAACAACCTTATTATTATATTTTCGGATTTATTTATTACGATACACCATGTACTTAAAATGAGTGGTTTTTTGACATATTCGTGTTCAAGGGAAAAAATTGGAATGTTTTTTCAAAACTATCTCTCTTTTGTCGTTTCCTCACAAGAATTTTTTACTGTCGCAAAGGTTCAAGTTTCCTTATCAATATCAAATATCTTTATTTTTAATCATACACGGTGTTCAGCAAGGTAACATTAATTGGAGCATTTCCAAACAGTCACTTTACATATTTTTACCCCATTTGATGCATATTTAAAATCTTTTTGACTTCTGTGGCACGTTTCCTATACCTAAAGTTCGGACTCTTTGAGGTATATTGTGTTTAGTGTAGAGCACAGGCAATTTCCAATATAAATGAAGTAGACCATGACGATTAACAAAAAAGGGAAAATATAATATACTTATATTATTATTGTTATCCAGTCGTCTGTGTAAGACGAGATACACTTGTCGTAGATGTCCTCAATTATCAGTATTTGAACGTCTAAAAGCAACGGTTGTTGTTAAAGGAAATGTAAAACATAGATTCCATTATCCTCCAAAAACAATAATTACTGAAGAAAATGAAGAAATATTTTTACAGTTAATTTTAGAATATCTACATGTTAGCGTACGAGCTATGTGTAGAAATCTTTGATGAGCGGAAGATCAGTATTAAGAATATTAAAGAAGAACACGTTTTATCCGTAAAAGTACAATTGCACCAAGAGCTGCTACCAGAAGAGCTGCTAAGAGGATATTAGATAAGACAGGTTTTTTAAATAATATACTTTGGACAAACAAAGCCATATTTCACAAGAATGGGTATGTAAATAAGAATAATTTTCATAATATGCGAATTGAAATGCCTACATAGCACAGGAAACTTAGCGTTAAAAGGAATGGTCGTTCGATGGTCTTTTAAACGGCGCAGAATAAAGAAATTTGCTGGTAACGAACTGACAGGTTTACCAGATGTGTACCACTTAGTATCACCATGGTAGAGCCCGGAACAGCTGCATGAAACATAGAAACAGATGGATTGGAAAAAGAGTATCAATAGCATGGCCAGGAAGATATTCTGGCCAGACACCTTTAACTTAATTTCTACTGGGTTATGCAAAGGAGATTGTCTACAGTGAGACTCCGAAAATATGCAAGGCAAATATTCTTTTATTTTTCAGGAATGGCACACGTAACGGATTAAGTTCAGCAACGACTATGTACTTGCATAAATAACGAAGGCGGACATTTTGAGGATCCTTTGTAATGTTTGTTTTATTTATATATTTTCATTGCGACGTGCTTCATCCGAACTACACATACAAATATACTTCAACAAGCTCCCGCTTTGCCAATGTTCAGGAATGCTAATAAGAGTTATGAAGATATCTTTGTGGGAAGCTAATTTATATATCTTCCTCCTCTATACTTAATATTTCTTTTTTATTTATGTTTATAATTTATATCTGAATTTAAATTATGTTAAATGTGATCATTATAAATTATTTGCGGTATGAAACTTTTTGTTTATTTTCTTAGAAAATGGGAAAATGCCGTAAATGCATTTCTTTCTTCGAAAAGCGAATATTTAAAACTGTTCACTTTATATGGCATATAATACAAATTTGTTTATATTGTTATTAAGGAATCTAAGAATATGATATAACGTTATATAGAGTATTCCATTTAAAATAGCAAATTTAAACAACGTACCAGAGAAACTAAAAAAACTGTACACTTCAAAATAATTTTCGGCTATAAATAGTTAATTTTAAGCAACTTTTATTCGGAATATTTTTCCATTACATGAATAGCTAGCTGTAATTCACCGCATGCAGATAGTTACAGCGCCCGTTGTATATTTAATGCTTTATTTGTTTTTTACTATATTTGAGATTGTCAATGCTTACTAACGACAGCAAATATACTACTATTATTATTATTCTTATTAATAATTATCTTTGTCATTGTTATTAACTAACAAACGGATTCACAAATCGTGGCCAATGTTTGGGAACGAAACAGCTCAATTTGTTTTTATTTGCAAATTTAAATTGCGACTTTATAATATGTATTTGGCGTATTCTATTTGCTTTTGAAACAAATAATGAGCCAAGAAATATTCTATTTTTTCTATTAAATCAAAAAAAGATTGACAAGATAACGTTAATATAACAACAAAGAAATCTGATTCTAAAAGCAAGGGGAATTATATTAAATTCTGAACATAATTTGAGAAGAAAATTCTTTTATAAAAGCAAAAGTCTTATGCTAAGTTCTTTTTTTTGTTGTTTAAGAAAAATGACAACTTGAGTTCGCAGTTGTTTTCTAACAACTATGTGTACATTTGCTTCAGGCGAGCTTAATATCACTTCATGTAGACTGTTGCTCCCTTTCGCATAGAATTCTCCTCTTCGTATTTCTTTGTGGAAGCTCTTTTTCCTAAAGGAGACTGGCGGGTTCATTCAAAGCACAGAATGTTTTAAGCTCATCCTTCTTGAGCTTTTTTTTGTTTGCTGTAAGATGAGATAATCTTAGATCTCAGTACTTTTTACTGATATTAGTAAGATTATTTCAATCTGGATAAATTACATTAATAAGAGGGAAAAAGCATTAAAAGCAACTCATCATAGCGAATAATTTCTTTCTGCGATATGCTTGTGTATATATTGCGCGATATGAACTGTTAATATACCGCCATCTCTTTCTGCAAGATAAACGAAATTGATTGATTTATGATCGTGTTGGCAGCACTGCGAATTTGGCGACAAAAACTCGGTTATATCGTCTGGTAGGAAATTGGATTCTGTTGCTTCTTCTTCGGGGACGTAAAACGCTTTAGGAACTAAGTTTCATCCATAAAAATACTGTGCTTGCGGCATAAGATGAGTGGAAGGAGTACATCTTCGGTTCGGGATGAATTTGAAATTTATGTTTATATTATAAGGTGTCACTGGAAGGATCGAACTTTACAAATTAAATGACTATACAGTGGGACTTCATAGCTTCATTGAATGACGAAATTGTATCGGTTGATTTGTGTATATAAATTTTATAAGTAAAACTACCTATTTCAGTCGCACTTGCTGTAATAATCTCGCAATAAAGCTTTTTGCGCACTTGCGAAATTGCGTACTCTTATATAGGCTGTCCGTTGCATACCACAGAGTAGCTTACATTTCCTTGATTCTAATGTTGCTTGGGCTAATAGTTTAGGCCGTGACCAACAATAACCAGCGTTGTTACAAGCTGAGTCAAAATTCAAATCAACTTGCATTCTTGCTCATCCATACATCATTCTAAATTTATGAGCTTTTTAAGGTTATGCTTATTTAAAATGATATTTTCTATGTTATTACTAACTCTAATCTCCGGTTTACAGAAGGTGAATTCAATATTTAATAAACAACCAAGCACGTTAAGCTCTGAACTTAACGTCGCTTTGACGTCTGTTCATATTTGCGCGGAAAAAAGTAAAATGCTATTAAAATAGCCGATATTGCCACAAATCTAACAGGAATCTCTTTAAAATGGAACAGATGACTAGCTCATCATGAACATCATGAATACCTCAGAGTGTTATGCACGGTAAAACTGTGAAGTAAATTCTCCAAATTTTAAACAATTTGTTTTTCGTGGAAATGCTGGAGCAGATCAATTTTGTTGTTTTTAATAAACATTTCCCCCACATCTCGTTTTCAAGTAATTTCTTTAAATAACAAACAGGTATCAATAAAAAATCCACAATAATTTGTTTCGTACACGTATATACCAAATACTTGTTATTCTCAATAAAAAGCTGGGTTAAGTAATTTTCAGCATTTAGTTCTTTCTTAGACGTGGTGATAAAATCAGAACTTACCAAGAAGCGAGCAATTTGCTTAATGCGAAATATGGATAAATAGAAACATCAGTCAATCCACAGTGAGTAAAATCAAGAGAACGTTGAGAGAAGCTGGGCATGTCAAACACATTTCAAATGCAGGGCGCCCTAGGAAACTGAACGATGATGTGAAACTTGATATTCTGTTAAGCAAACAATTGCAGAAGTCTCGGCGATCAGCATTATATGTATTAAGAACAGGAAAATATCATTACAAAGTACAACTACTGCAAAAACTAAACGAAGGTGACCCAGGTCGCTGAATGCAGTTTTGTGATACCATAATTTACGCGTAATTCGCTGAATTTTCTTTTCAGAAGAAGCCTCATTTTGTCATGGAACAGTAAATCGACAAAATTGCAGTTTTTAATCAATTACTCTCTTGGGAGGTGGAACAGTAGCCGACGATCAATAAGTATGCCCCTCCCCCCAGATCCCCATAACTTACGCCTCTTGATTTTTTCTTATGAGGCTATTTAATATTTAAATCCTGGCGTTACTCGCCAGAATGTGTTCATCGATTTGTTTATTGTCAAACGGCCAGTGGGTGGTATTTCGAACGTCTGATTTAAAGGAAATAATCATTCCATTTCTTGAATAACAGCATTCATCTATGCTTTTTTGTTATTAACAAAATTTATGAAAAGAATCGATCAGAAGCAGCACCTTCCTGACTGACATCTTAAACGCCTTCTGGACTCTAAGTTTTCTTATCGATGCTGGTAAAATATTTTATAATTTACACCGTTTTAAAATATCACTGTTTTATGCGATGGTCATAGTGGGCAGTCAATTCTCCTGAGATCACAGTCATGAACAACGTTGTATGTGAAATTGGCTTTAAATTTCTAAGCAAAGCACAACGCATGTAGATTATAGAGATCATAGAATGTTAGCAGAACGTTGGAATTAAAATGTTCTTTACAAGATTCCCTATATTTCTGATTACACAACATTGTGACAGCTCTTTTCTATAAAACGAAAACTCTACTTGCAGCTGTTGTCAATCTGTAAGTTCCAATTAAAAGCCTCATCAATATTTACACCAAGGATTTTGATTTATGTGTGTTTTTGCGTATTAACATCATTATTAATTAGAAACAGCTAACACTAGTCATTAAGCTTGTGTCGTCCACATACAAAATTATGTTCCTACGTAGCCTCCCAAGCCAATTCGGAAAATCACTGATAAAGATTAAGAAAAGGGTCGGTCCAAGAACTCTAGAGAACACCAATTTGTGGGCCTACCTTTATCTATTGTGATACTCTGCACCCGGTACAATAAGTACGATTTGAAATGTGTGCAAACAATTTCTCAAAATAATCGAATGGTTAACAGTTTCATAGGTCCCTTTAGACTTATGAAAAGACTTAGAAAAGAGTCCAATTAAATCCAGTCAGTTTAATTAGAAATGCTGACATATTATCAGCACCAGTCGCTGCTATCAAGTTAAATTTCCGAATTACGTCAACTACATTAAAATTGGTTACTGGGCCGATTCGATAAAAGTATTGATATCATTAGAATGATGGGATACCATAGGTTTGTCTGGTAGTGCTGAGATACGATCATTAAAATTGTTACATAATTCATTAATGCTACGATCCTCGAGTAAAATGCATTGTTGTGGTGTAATTATTGTGTTTCCTGTTGATTAAGCTTTTTGATACGCGACTGTAAATTTGCTCTTACTAAGTCTTGGGCGCTTAATATTCATTTATTAACTAGGTCTTCGATTTTTTCTAATTTGTGGGAGAAAGCCAGGATTCATCCCGTGTTTAAGAGGGATCATACTGTTCATATTGAAAACTACCGTCCTTTTTCCATATTATGAGATTTCTCCAAAGTGTTCGAAATGTAAAATCTCTGGCGTCCCGGGGAGATCCATAACTACAAACTTTGCCATCATCACTGACCTCAGTTTATTTCGCAACAATTGGCTGACAACACCAACTTGTCCAATGCATTTAACACTATTACATCCTATTAAATTAGCTGGGAACGTTTGGAGTTCATCTATCCTTTGTTGAATTTATACGATATTATTTGCATAACCGTATTGACTACGTGTTTTATAATGGCTTCTGCTTCTGCTTCTTTTGTTCATATTCACTTCTGGCATGTTACAAGAGTCAGAGTTGAGGCCACTTTTTGCCGTCATATACATTAATGATCTACCTGAGTCACTTACTTGCCTCGCTTTGGCCTATGCTGATGACGATAAAATACGACATATGTAGCAAGGTTTCCTTAACAACTGATAGCGAAACACATCAAGCAAATATTTACACGCAGTGTAAACAGATTAAATTAAATATAAGTAAAGGTGTAACCCGTCCTTTACACGCGAAACAAAATCTGTATTGATTTGGGAGTATTTTTTTCACAGAATATTATTTACCTCTCGTTGATTACTTCGCGAGGCTTGGGCTTCATTATACGAACTCCAAGGAACGTTAATGATCCTAACCTATTGAAATCACTCTTTTACAGCTTCGTGGTATGTGGTTTGGAATATAGCTCTAGTGGTCACCTCAACTATGTCTTAAGTGCTAGCAACGTTGTTTTTCAAAGTGCATATTTTTTCAACTCGACGGAGCCTCATGCATAGGCATCGCGTCCTGTCCTTAACTAGCCATGGCGAAAACCATGGTGCCCGGTTTATCTAGAAGCTGGTGAATGGCGCTATAGATGTCCCCTATTTTCCCGTACCCAAGCCTCGCCGCGAATGTTTATTACAATGATATTTTTTACGATAAGTTGCGTAAATAACTTACTTTCCATCATTTTATATTGTGCAATCTTATTTTGTAATTTGATATCTGTATCTAAACACACTACTTATGCCTGCAACTTTATTATTGTATAATATTGTCCTGTAATTTGCTCTTGTTGGGCAATAGAGATTATTATTATTATTAATGACTAAACAGCTCTGGATTTATTAGCACATGTAAGAATATATTAATTATTCGTTTCAATTTCAGAAGATTTTAGTTTCGTTATAGCCTAAGCTACAATTTACATGATCTTGTTTGGACATCTTCCTATTAATTCTTTAAAGAAATGTAGAGTATCAATTACAGCTAAAATAACAGAAAAAACACAAGAAACTCATTTATCGTCACCACATTTACATTTGACATATACATTACAGAATACAAATATAAATATAATAACTTGTATAACAATACAACAACCTGACTCCAATTCCAATTTATTAACGTACACACGATGTAATTTAATTCTAGGGTGAAGTGAGATATATCCGCTCTAGATAGCACTAATTGGAGTTCGAAATCTACCTGCCCCAACTCCTTATCCAATTAATAACAGTCACAAACACAAACAAAAAGCAATTTGTACGAGTAATTAATAATATCTCAAAAATAATGCCCAGTGTTATTTTAAATATAGTAATGTTAAAATCTCTTTTATTAGCTCTATGGCGAATATCATTCAGCTATGAGCGTTCCAGTTCTCGTGCGGCTTCCCTCTCTCTGTTCCCGGGGTTTCAATACGTAATTATATCTCCAGCTAATGATAATTCTGGAGAAAATATAATATAATTCCTTAAAGGAAAAGATAATATAATTGCTTAAATCGTCTATGTCGGATATAAAATTCATAGTGTTAGGATGTTGATTTATATAAACTATTTCCAGATAAACGTGATTTGTAATTATTTTTAATAGCAAAAAACTTCGACGTTTGGCAATCTGGAATTTAACCAGGTTGATGTTTAGCCAATATACATTTGGTTACAAACTTTGCAAAGAATCTGATAAGTTACATTATATTTAAATTTAATTGACGTGGGTTTTTTTAATGTTGTAAATAAACTCCTCATTGTATCTAGCAAATTCCAAATTATCTTTCGTTATAATAATGTCAATAATCGAATCTGCGAGTCCTGATAGATTCGCTAGTTTAAAATATGAAATATCTAATAATGCAACAACAAAATTTGTTTCACTCGCCTGACTGATTAGGTAACATGTACCATAAGCCATTTAATCATTCTATTTAAAAGAAACTAACGGTAGCTATTTTAGAGGAAAATATTACAATATTAAACACAAATAAAAACGTAGGCTTCCATGGCCAGAGTCAGTTGAAACTAAACGTGTTCCGGGTTTGAACCGTGTCATGTCGTTGGTTAAAATAAAACTCTACGTTTCGCCTACAATCGGATGGGGCTTCATACTTTCAACGATATGTTCTTTTTAAAAATCACCTTTAAAACTGAAACGTGTTCCGGGTTCGGACCGTGTCATGTCGTTTTTTTTTAACCAAAACTCAACGTTTGGCCCACAACCATATGTGGCTTCTTCAGGAGAGGAAAAGGTGGTAAGCAACAGTTAGCACGGTAATTCAACGTGTAAGCCACGCCAGAGACGAAACTAACTGAGCGAAAAGTAGTTGATCACGGCAACTCAGCAGGTAAACCACACCAGAGGCGAAAATCAACTGCAAATATCACAAGTAAGATACTCACTAAGGTAATTTCGTTAGGCGCTACGTTGCGAACTCTAGTCGCATATTACGTATTAATATTTAAGTGCATCGTAGTTGACCATGGTGAAGTATAAACGAATGCAATCGGTAACAGATGAGATGTCAAGATAATCCTGGGTTTTTAGTTGGCGTTGCGTGTTTAGCTCTGTGTTGTATTTTCAAAGTAATTTCCGGTAGTGAAGTAAATAGAATTTAAATTTAATTTCGTGTTCAAGTTGGAATCGAACTTCGTGGGCTAATTTCTTTTTTGCCATTAATTCATCATTCGTAAAAGTTATTTTTATCGAGTTATTGATTTCAGCTGTCGAAAGGGGAGTATCCAGCAGTCGATACTCCTCAATCTACGCGAGGAATATTTATAAATTCAAGAATATAATTATAAATTTTGGCACTCAACCTGGGCGGTAAATAACAGTATACATTACAATCCTTTAATGAACTCAGCACTGCAATCTAGATGAATACCTCTTTTATCCTTTTCATCACTTGATGTATCTAATACCTTCGAAACACCAGAAAAATAGGAAGCACCGAAAACAAAGATTTCCCACTAGACGGCAAACACAACATACCAACGATAAAACTCCGTTGAAAAGAGACATTATCTTAATGGGAAGCGCTTAACTGGGAAGTTATCGTTAATTGAACTCGTTGTTGCTTGGGTGAAGGTTCGGGCAATGTAAGATCCAGAAGCGAAACAAGGTTAGGGGAGAGCAGGTAACATTAACCGGGGAAATTATTAAGGGAACTAACTAGAAAACCACTTATTGCCTTCTATGGTAATGGCCAATACGACGGTTTGATTTTAATTTAGTCCTCCTACTACATTAAGTATGTAATAGGTGGTAAAAGCTTTGATAATTTTCATTTAATGTTGGCTATTCGCTGAAAAACATTATTTTACACCAGGTCGGTAGCTATAATAAATGCAGTTCAAAAACGTAAAATTACAAACTAACACCTTTATTCTACAACTCTGCTGAAAATTACGCAGTGTGATGTAAAAGCACCATATTGTTGAAGTAATTCTATATTAGTGAGTAGATCTCTAAATATGCTATTTCCGTAGCAATTCGCCCAATTAACTTACTGTTTAGATAAATTCAATTTTAAGTTGTTATTTACAAATATCTAACCAAAATTAGAATAGATGTGGAAATAACAATAATCAATATCATTTGTATAGCTTTCTCGTGTTATTTAGTAATTTTACTTTATGCAAGAAAGTTACAATAATGTGAACATATTTAGCAATATAAAATATTAATGTAAAGTTCTTTACCAATGCAATTTAGTTTATGAGATTTGAAAATAATAAGCTCATCTTGATCTAACAGAAACGAAAGATCTATTACAGCAGATTATTTCCTATTAAATAATATTATGAAAGATTATACAAATAGCACAAGAAAAATAATAAAAGAGAAAATTAAGGCATACAAATTTAAAAATATAGAAACACAGGAAAAATATAAAAGAAAATTAACGGGGACTCCAATATAAACCTAGTCGGTACAATAATAATAAAAAAAAACAAAATGGTAGTTGCAAAAGAAATCTACGGCGCATCAAAAGTCGCAAATAGAGAAATAGAAAGAACAGCATAGTGATTAAAGGAAATTAAAAAAGTAACGAAAGAAAAGAAAAGAACATGGAAAAATATTAAACCAGTAGAAATGCTGATGACTATGATAGATACAAAGAAAAACGAATGATAGCAAAGATGTGTATAATGAGAACCAAAAATTGTTCTACGGAATGGTGAAACAAATGACAAAACCTAAAACAAACTATTTAAAAAATATAATGGATAAACAAGGAAATACACACAAGATAACATTTCGAGGAGTTACTGAAAGAGAATTTAATAAGCGAACACTCCAGAGAAGAAGTTCAAACACGACACATCAGCGAGAACTCACGAATAGATCAAATATATAACAGATGAAGAGCTAAAGGACGCTTTACAAATAATGAACCAAAAATAATGAAAACCACCATGAGAAGATGAGATTACTGCGGAAATTATGAGAGAAGAAGACAAAGAAGAATTAGAGAAAAAAGGGACATCCCAGGACTGGAGAATGAGAATAATAATACCAATACCCAAGAAGGGGGACGCCAAAATATGCAGCAACTTCAGACGCATTACATTAGCAAGGATAGTAGAAAAAACTTATTCCGGAATTTCGAAGGAAAACTATGTAAAAAATACGAAAATACTTTAGAAGAAACGCAAGCATGATTTCGTAAAGGCAGAGAAATATATGACCAAATCTTCATCATATAGCAAAGAAGTGAAAAAGCGATAAGAAATGAAAAAGATCCGTGCATTTGTTTCATAGATCTCAAAATAGTCTTCGATTGGATGAACAAGTAATAGAATGTATTAAGAGTTTCTGTAAGAAATGTGAAATCTGATTGTTTTATAAGCATCAGTTGTTTTAAACAAGGATGCATTTTTGTTATTTGCTCTGTTTGATTTGCTAAAACAGAACAAACCAAACACTAAAATACACACGGTCGGCTTCTGGAGATCCACAACATAATGTCAACATAATTAACAAACCGCTAGGAAAGATACACTTTTGAAAATGTAATAGAAAAAGCAAAGGTCATGTTAGTGGGGAAAGACTATAAGACTAATAAGGATCCGAGGACAAAAGTGGAAAACAAGTAGAAAATTTCACAGCAATAAATAACACAGGAAATATGGAAACTGGAAGACTTCACAACACATTAAAAATATTTTTTTTTCGGAAAGAAAGAAGTTTTAAAGTAGTTCAGATAAAAGTTGTAAAGAAGATAGTTAAACCAATTCTAATCTTCGGATGCTAGACATGACCACCAGTAGAAGGCAAAAATAAATGCCACGGAAATGAGATTCCTACAAAAAATAGCAAACAAAACAAGGAAAAGTAAAGTAAGATCAATAACAACTGAAAATAGGCGAGGTATCAAACATAGTACAACAAGGACAACTCAGCTGGTTGTAACACATTCTAAGAATAAATGAAAACAGATTGGTTAAAAGGGCAAGCGTAAAACAAAAAGAGGAAGACCAAGAAAGATATGGAACGAAGAAGTGAGAAAAGCAACAGAGCAAAGGAGTGTTAAATGGGAAAATATTCAAAAGAAGACAGGAAATAGGGAAGAATACATGAAAGTATGGAGAAAGACATGAACTCAACTCCATACAACCTAATGTTGAAAGGTAGGAAGGTTCTTAAGATTAAGTACGTAAGTATTATTAACGAGCCGTAAAACAGCGAAACCCATGTCTGTGAATAGTGGATTAGGCGACAGCTTAAATTCATTATTAACATAATACATATCAACATATGGCCGTATTCTCTCTTCTGAGAAGTTTAATATCACATGTAAAATTACATTCTCTTGTATACTACGTTACTTACACATTTGTAAATGTACCCTAGTAAATGCGTGGCTAACATTTACAGCATTGTTTTCTCCTTTGGGTCTTTAGGTCTTTAAATAAGGAAAGCAAAAGGATTCTTTTCCTTTGATTTATTTTCTTATGCTACCCTTCGTCATACATCTTCATCGACATTAATTAATTAAACGCTATAAGAATTTTAATAGCCAGAAACCTACAAATTTTTCTTTTTTGATTTTTTTTATGCGTTTACTTTTATTAACTATTACAGCAATGCCTGCCAATCCCGTCCTGCCATATTCGCAATTTTTCCTCTTCTTCCTTTCCCTTCTTTCATTATCTATTCTCTTAAAATGCCGCGATTTCTGATTCTTTCTTTTCTTCTTTTCCCCTTTTTATCCCTAATTTGGTTTTACACGTGTTTTAATTAACTTTTCTTAAAAAGTCATGTCTAATACAAAACTAAAAAAGTGTAAACATGTACGAAATAAACGTGCAAATTAACGACGCACACAACATACATATATAATTGCAAGCGGACGATTCCCTTTCTGCTTGTGAAACATGTTTTTTCTGGTTTTTGTTTTCATAATGTAAATGGGAAGAAGAAAATTGCAGATTTTATTCTGTTACAATATTGAAAGGATTGAAATTACTATATTAATGTGTTCCCTGTCGTTAATTGCAGTTTTTTTTTCATGTAGAACATTTCATTAATGACTCTTTTGTGATAATTATTTTCTGTTTCTAGTATTTTAACGTTATTGAAGTTGATGGTGCTGAGTCAAGGCGGTGGCATTAATATTTTGGGTTTTAATATTGTACTAGTATTCTTTTGCTTAAATGTATTTGTGTTCGTCCTATCTACGTACCTTCGCAATCATCGCAATCATTTGTATAAATGATATGTTTCCTTTTCCACATCCTCGATTCTTTGTTTGGCGTGAGTGAAAGTTTTTTTGCTGTGATTGGCTTGTGTGGCACAATGAAATTTAGAGAGTTCAAGCTTTTTTCGAATCGCTTCAGATAACTTTGGATGATAATAGAAAAGTAACGCAATCTTTATGTGTTTCTTGATTTTGACATTCATTAGTATTTCCTATAGTTCCTCCTCTTTATATGTTTGTCAATGAATACATTTCAATTGTTATTTTTTTATAAATATTTCTTTAATTTTATTGATTGATTTATTGGTGTAAGTTTTTGTGTTAATTTTATATTTTATTGGTGCAATTGTGTTATAACTTAGGTATCTTTCAGAATGCGTGGTCTTAAAGAATTAATGAGATGGTCTTTTCTAAGATTAATATTATAATTTCTAATATTCAAAAAGCTAATACTACTATCTTTATGTAATTTTTAACAGTGAATTGCAATCGAGGATGGAACGAGTCGAAGACCGCCAGTATGACATTTTGCTTATCTATTGGTATTGCTAGAATGTAGTCATCGGCGTATATCTTTTAAAAAAGGCTATAGATGTTTTGATATCCTTCAAAACATCAGTTTCTAGTTTTGCCATTACAAGGTTTGCTATTACAGCAGAAATGGGTGACCTTATTGCTATTCTAAAAGTTTGTTGAAATGTTTTGTTATTAATATTAAAATGTGTTGTGTTAATATATGATTTTAAAGCTTTCAAAAATCCACCTTTAGTAAGGATAGTATGGTTCTCCAACATATTCCACTTCAACACACCACAAGGCTAACTCAGTTGGGATGTTGATGGTTGGTAGTCATAGTAGTCGTTTTTTTCTAAAACTCTTGGCAACATTCTTACAAAAATTTCGGACAATTTTAGGACAAAACGACTACCGTAATTTCATTACTGCAAAACCGAGATAGTTGGTTACCCAGTGCACCGGAATAATATTTCATTCTTTTTTTGCGATTCATGTTATCATAATGTCTAACATTAAAGAATTCCAAGTAATCGAAATTACCGCAATTACACTCAAGAAGGTTTGGATGCTATTCGGATGGCATGAGCAAGAAACAGGCCATCGAAATGTACGAAATACCACATTCCACGATAGTTAAAGATACCTTGGAAGATATCTAGAACTTGTTAGCCGTCCAACCATCCTTAGTGCACAGGAGAAGGCCACCATTGCGAGGACGAAGCGTCGGCATTCTCATGCAATTACGACGCGGTTTCAACCCGGAAACCCAAATTCTTTAAAAGAAAACAACGACCGCGGAAGTCTACAACAACGGAAAATAAGCTTTTTTTATTTTCCCTGTTTAAAGACCTAAAAACCTAAAGGAAAAAGGTACTAAAAATTACGAATTAAAGGTCAAAAAAATATAAAAGTAAATCAAAGATCGTAAGTTCCAAAATTGTCCACAATTTCTACTGTATTGCAAAATCCTGCTTTTTTCCTTAGAAAGCAATCGTGAGAAAGTATTGACAATATCATTACCGTATTATTTTACATTTAAACGGCTATAATTTTACAGATCTTTTCCTCTGTGTTTGATGATTTGGTAAAATATAGGAAAGCGTTGTAGTTATGTTCACCCGATCGGCAAAAAAGGACAAGCAAATTGTCAAAAGGCAAAGGAAATTTATTGAAAGCAATTTGAAAAGATGAGAGGGATAAGGAAGTATTTCGATATAATTTATTACTGTTGGGAAATCGCATTTCCGAAAAAGAAATCTAGTCATATATATGCATAGCATTGTCCGACAACACCATATTTCGAACAATGTAGCAAATTGCGCATCCAGTGGGTTCTCATGACGATTCTTTAAAAAGCAATAAATGCATTCTTGGAGGTATACTTACAATAAAAAAACAGTGCTAGCCTAGGAATGTGAATTGTTTGCGCGCATCACGCCAAGTAAACGCTCATCTGGGGCAACATAGAATAAAAACTGTGTTGTCAGTGGTCGTCTATTCCTGGCCTTAAGGGTAATAAAATGTATGTAAATGCATTCATTTTATAGGATAATGTACCTATAATATAATTTTGTATTCAAATAAGTATGGTTCCATACGCATTTAAACATTAAAATCTCTTAAAATAGAATTCGCGCATATTTGATGTATACTAAGAAATATAAGATGGTATGTGATGCTATTGAACAACGTGTATTAAAAAACGTAACAGAAAACAATTCACAACTATTACAAAAATGATTATACTATGTATTTATATTAATTTGGAGTCATATGTATTTCAGTGTTGTTTTAGTCACAATTTATTGCTTTTTATGAACATGGCAAACAAAGAATCATGCTCCATTTGAAAATAAATAATTAATCTTTGCGTCTTTCTTTACAGCAATAACAATAGTAGAATCTAATGAGTTTTTAATATGCTTAAACTTTTGATTAAAACTATTTTACGAGAATCCAAGAATTTCCAAGATATTATATTATTTAATAAATTTAAGCGTGGCCAAACATCCATCATTGATGAGGAGCGACCAGGTCGTCAATTCAAAGTTCATGATACCGTGTTAGCAAACCGCCGGGTGAAGATTAGGGAGATTAATAATATGGTAGACATCTCAATTAAATATGTGCAAAACATGATTCGCGAAAAAATGAGTATACAGAAGCTATCGGCGGGATGGATGCGACGTTTGCTGGCGATTGATCAAAAACGAAGCTTTTGTTAAATTGCATGATAACTTCAAAGCAATGTTTGGACATGTTTGAGCGCAATACGAGTGAGAGTTATGTGATTGTAGATGAGACGTGGATACATTGCTACATGCCGGAAACCCAATGTCAGTCGGCGAAATATGTTTCTCCGGCGAACGTGCAGCAAAGAAGGTGAAGGTGATTCCAATCGGAAAAGTTATAGCGACATAACAGCAAAGCATAATCTTCATTGATTATTTGAAGAAGGGAAAGACAGTCACGAGACTATATGCCGATTTATTGGACCGTTTCGACGCTGAACCAAAGAGAAAGGGGCTCCACGTAGTGAAGAAAAAAATCTATACCATTATTATAACGCCGCTGTTCACTTACGTCTGTGACTTTTTTCTTCTTCTAAACTTGAAAAAACGGCTTACCAGAAAACACTTCACGTCAAATAAAGAGATGATTGCAGCGCTCGACAAATGCTGTTATTTGGATAGCTTAAAAAAGTTGGAACATCGCTGGACTAAGTGTATAGAGCTACAAGGGGATTATCTCGAGAAATAAATGTACTAAATGCAAAACAATTGTGCTGTCTTCCATAATACATTTTTTGTTAATCTTTTCTGATGATTAGCTTTGGTGCATTCAACATCGCTTGCCTGTATGTTCTAGGATATGCTTAGTTTCACCTTGATGGGCTGACAAATTGTTGGATAAAACTTGGTTAGAAAATTAATGGACTAAAAGAATGAAATATACATTTAGTTGTCTTCTTGGAATTTTCCATTTCATATTTCAAACCCACTAGATAATAAAAGGTACCAAAAAATGTATTGTAATGTGGATTTTGCAATCTTAATAGCAGAAAAAGAAAAGTACGAATTCATCATTTAAAATCGCAGATTTTCATTTAGATTTTAACCTCCGATCAGGCTTCATCTAACCATTACATCGACGTATAATATTGGAGAAGTGGGTAGACGCTATGCTGGGAAAGCCTTTGGGGAATTTTGACGTTATTAGTCGGACGACGGCGATATCGAAATATAAAATGACGACGTTCACCAGTACGGGAATGAGTTTTCCCGTCAGGTCAAGGCGTTTTATTATTGCATTTCCATTAAGAAGAAGCATACACTATCTCGTCTCTGCGTTATAGCTTTGTTCGGCGTTGTAAAATGGCACCTATCGCGTTAGAGATCCTCCGCACTGTTTTTTACCTTCCCCTAACGTCGTAAAAGTCAGTAGAATGGTAGAATCTTTTGAAGCTGTAATATGGTTGACTTATATACGAGGATGGATTGATAAATACCCAAGTTAAAAAAGACAAGACAATTGTTTTGCATATAGTAGATTTATTTCTCGACATAATCTCCTCGTAGCACTATATACTTAGTCCAACGACGTTCCAGCTTTTTTAAGCCATCCAAAAATTTGTCGAATTCTGCAAAATAGTCCTCTGCTTCGTTAATGATCTCCTAACATGAAGTCCTAATATATTTTTCTGTTGCAGTTTCGCACATTTTTTCAAAAATACGAACTGATAATTGTCTACTATATACGTTTGTATACGTAAAATTTTAATTTTATCTCTTTTGAGAGCGTAAGTCGGCATTGCACAACCGTTGAGTCATCCTGTATATGTGTATAGACCCCAAGCTTCTTGTTGTATTAAATGTCTTTTAAAAAAATCAAATAGATGAAGAGCCATTGGAGAAATTGGACGATGCATCAATAAAAGAACTGGAAGTGTAGAAAATGATTGTATTTATTTCTTCGTTGGTACGTATTAATATAAAAACAAGACAAATGTAAATAACAAAATGAATTTATTACCAAAAGTTATGTACAAACATGGTTACTTTTCTACATAATTACCGTGAAGATTAATGCAGTTGTCATATTTATGGACGAACCTTCCAATCCCCTCTGCATAGAATGCTGCTGCCAGTGAGTTGAGATAATCCGTGACGTTGTTTTGAAGTTACCACCTTTTCAGGTCACGAAACAAATGGAAGTCGGTTGGCGCTAAGTCGGAGCTATACCCCGGGTGTAAACACGATGTTGTTCAAGAAGTCGGCATTGTCGTAAATGAGGGGAACTCCAGAAGTTAGCATACCTTTTGCTTTGAATGGCTCTCCGCAATCATTGCTAAGTCTGACAATACACAGTTGCATTGATCCTAGTCCCTGGTTACATAAATTCAACAAGCAATACACACTTTTGGTGCCAAAACACTGTTGTTGAATGTTTGTTTGAACTTTTTCAGTTTGTTTGGCGAGTTTGAGTGCATCCATTGTTGTGACTGTTGTTTTGTTTCTGGGGTGCATTATTGAATCCAGGTCTCATCTCCAGTCACAACTGATTTCAAAAATCTTCACTCCCAACCTTATAAAGGCGTTGACGTTTCTCACGTCAGCGCTGATCACATTCGGCGAACTTTGTTGTCATCAGACTTTAGAATCTTGGATCTTTGGAATCCACCAAGCGCACAGTTTTTTGTAGCGCAGGTGTTCCGTTACAATTGTGTACACAGTTGATCTTGAAACTTCAGGAAATTTCATATTCAACAAACTGACGGTAAACCTCCGTTTTTCTCGTCTTGTCAACTCGTTGAACAATGTATCCTGATGCGATAGACTTGCGTCCTTGTCCCCCTTCATCGTGAACATCGGCTCGGCTTTCTTTAAACTTCCTACACCATTCACGCACAACACCATCCGCCGTAGTTTTCACCCTATAGTCGGCTCATTCTTCGATGAATTTCAGCTGCACTATTCCCTTCTGTTTGAAGGAATTACATTACGCAACTCGCCCTTGGTGGGACAATCAATTGTAACACCCATGTTTACGTGCCTGCAACTTAGCTGAAAATAGCGTAATTACGTTGCAAGTGGCAGATATTGTAGTGGGGGAGATGTTGAGCATCCCCGTCTCCCACCGCTCGCGTGACTGTTTACAGGCTGGAACGGAGGTTGAAAAAAAAACAGCTCTCATACATTTTAGAGTATCTCATCAACAGCTTTAGCCTTGCATGCTAGTTAGAATTAGTACAAGTCTTGCGATCTCTACAAACGTTTCGAAGGAAGGATCTTTTGTAGGAGAAAACGTTTTATCGCATTATGCCAGGTACAGTACCTTTAATCAAACACACGAAACCAATTTAGTGGATCTGATAGTTAAGTAGTCAAAAGGGAATTCGGTGAGTGTCTAGGAAATCAGTATTACTTCGCTTAGTGTTATACAGGAACCTTTCCATTCTAATAAAGTTTTGATTGTCAAAATGCAATGATAACATTTTTATAATCTAAAGCTTGATCCATTGAAAGACTAACTTTGTTCATTTTGGGAAGCCTAGATTATTGCATTCTTAGTACTGTACTTCCTTCTTCAAAATTTGACTTGTATGAAACAGACGATGTACATTTACATAGTTCTGACTGAAGTGCGGCTCTTACGAATATCATTGGTGACGTCACAGTTTTAAGCGATGTCTCGCGCTCATTGCATTTAAACCCGTCAAAGTCCTAGGTGTTGATTTTAGGTAATAAGGCAGTGTGAAAAACCTGGAGTGAAATAATATCAATTAATATTAAGGGTACTGTTATTCCGGTTGTCGATAAGGTTTAAAATTTGGATTTGGTGATCAATAACACATTTCACTTTAGAGATTATTACTACGATAAATATATTCATTTATCGTATTTAAATCTTAAAAGGTTGTATCCGTATCCGTAAACCTTAAATAAGAACATTGTCCGATCTGTTCCTTCTGTCAAACTTCATATATTGTTATACTCAATGTACAAAACGCGTCTTTTTGATTTAATTATGGCATCAGAAAGTACGAACACATTTTCCATAAATTAACAGAAACGGGCTGGTTAACAATGCATAATCACAGAGAACAAACGTTTTCTTTATATCACAAGATATTGACATCAAAAACACCCCTACGTTGTACGGCGAGATTCGCTACCGAGTCGATGTATAGAATCTCGCGATTCGGTTTAGAGGACTGATTTCGCCTCCAGCACACAAGACGGCTCCTTTCAGAAGATCATTAATGATTTACGGGAAATGTTGAAACAAGCTAGTTGTCGTCAGTTTAGACAGAAATGCCGATCCATGCCGTTTTACAATCAATTATAGCTTGATTAACGTGCATTATACTTTATTTTCTCTTTACAACTGCTTTTGCGTTGTGTATGAACTGTTTTAGGCATAGACAATCTATCCTTAATCTTTTTTCTTGCTTCATCTAGGCATCTGACATGTAAGACTAATTTATAGGTAATTGTTCTTTTACGTTTTATTGATTCATATTGGATTAAGAAAGGGCAATGCACATTCCCGAGTCACTCTTCGCAGCTGGGGTACAATTAACTGCTTCTTCCTTTACGGCGATGGGAGTGATAATAACAAGGTCATGGAACATTTTACGCACAGAATTCACACACCGAAAAAGTTTCAGAGGTTATGAGAAGCTTATACACTCCGTTGGGCCCTCACCATACCAAAATAATATTATGATTATTATTATTATTATTCCAGAAAAACTAAAAAGAAGATCTGATAGAGTCACGTGGGAGATATTAAATGACCTAATAAACCTTTACTGTACTCTGTAGAAGGCACTCGGTCGTATTGAATAATATAAGAATGTACTTTTACTAAATACAACTCCAATGGCCGCACATACCATGTACAGCATCCATTCAAAGATTCGCCTTCACGAAGAAAAAATCATTTTATTTAAAACCAATTCATTTTGTTCGTGGAGGAGGATTTCATAAATTAATCTGTGCGTGCCCAAGTCAGGGAGCGCCTACGTAGTCGGCGCACTTGATTGCATGAATCTATTTGCAGATAATACATTTTGAGTAATCGTTACTACTGATACCGTACCTATAAAGAAAGAAATCAAGGATCAACTTAATATGATTGTTACTCTTACACCTTGTAGCCAAGTGTTATTGGCTACAAGGTGTAAGAGTAACAATCATATTAAGTTTTAAGGCTTTGTTACCACGACCTGTGTCTTGGCGTGTCCCGCCTCACACGTGTTTTGTATCTCGTGCCGTGGGAACATAAAGTTGTTATTCCTCGAGGTGGATCAGGATGGCGCGATCTTTCTTTCAAAATGTCGGTAAGTGCTTGGACATCAAAAGCTTGTAGATCGATGGATGACAAGCCAAAGTACGGCCCGTATACCTTTTTTCCCCAGGATTGTTTTAGATTGTGAGTAGTCACTGTTCGATTCATAAAGTTTATTCTTTTTTATTAATAGTTATTAAAAAAAAACAGTAATGAAAAATGAAATGAAATGAAGGAAAAAGAACGTCCAATGATTGATGAGTCTCAAGTCTACTCGAGATTTGCCTGCACGACTGGTCGGAATTCGACCTGCACAAGTCCACAAGTATCACCTCGAGCAATTCGAGGTTTGCCAAACTACAGACCGTGGAACAAGGCAGAACTTGATACAGAGAATAGTATACGCTTCCTTAAAGTCAATCACTGAAAAATCGCCAAAAGATACAGTCACAATAATGGAAAATTGTTCATCAACAAAGAACGATTTCACTTCCAACTTGATGAACTGACGCACAGCAGATGTAGATAACGTTCACATGTTTCAGAAACAACGTCTATTGTCGCTTATACGTAGAGTGTTAGGTTTTTGAATATCACCGAATTCTGAAAGCGCATTCGAAATTGAAACTAAAAATGTTACCAGCTTAGTAATTAATCTCGCGGCAATGTTATATTAACGTAATTTATTAATTATCTTTAATTTTTCTTTTGTGACATCCTGTTGTTAATCTCAAAAATCACGCTCACCTTTTCCATCATCCAGATGACCGCAGTTTGTTAGAAACCAACTAGGAGGTGGAATTCTGGGTAGAGGGACAAAATTTAACAATCTCATCGCGTCTTGCGATGGCTCGTTTCAGGAAATTGTAGCTAATCGCCCCGTGGCGACTTTCGCCGTCGTACAGAATAGAATGAAGCACAAAACAAAATAAAAAAGAAAAGCAAAGAAAAAAAGCAGGAAAATACGGAAGGCCACAGTAAGCAATTTACTATAAACCTGGAGAAACCGGGTCAACGTATGCTTGTTTAATCTTTTTATATGTTAATGCAAATAATTACGTTAAATTTGGCCAAATTTACTTATTTGTACAGATCTGTATGCATTCACGGATGCAGAAACCACATGTGTGAAGTTAGCCCGACCTTTTTCGAAAATTGAAATTCTGTCAGTTGTTGAAGGTTGTTTTAGATTTGTTCTGCGTTGTTCCAAAATATCTCAAACAAAGTCAAAATTGGGCGAAAGCATTGAAAAAAAAAAACAATTTATCACCCAGCCCTACGTTTTTTGGAAAGTCGAAATTCTGAGAGTTGTTTCAGGTTGTTATAGTTCTTCTAGAACATAAGAGTTGTATCTCTTGCAGATCAAAAGATATAGCCAAAATATAAACTCCAGACAGCTCCATTTTTTTGGAAAATTTAAATTTTGGCCGTTGTTTTAGGTAGCACTAGTTGTTTTAAACGTTATTCCTGAATTTGAAATCCGTATCTCTTAATAAAAAAATATAGCACGGGAATTGCGTATCGAAAGATAACACGTTGCTGAAAACTTGACTCTCATTTAATAGGATATTTCAAATGGATTGCTTATGTCCATATTTGGTTGAACTCTTAATTTGTTTCTAAAAAAATGAAAAACGTAACATGAAGTATAAACATAACGTCTGAATACTTATAACATTAATCTGCGTTTGCTAATTGCATGAAAATTATTTAAGGTTAGTACCGTCAGTGACGACAACTTTAACACGAAATAGCGCCGATTATTTACAACACTAAAGAGATCCAATCAATCGAATATCCATATCATCTAATCGAAACTTATCTATCCTATGTAAATTATTCTTAGATATTGAAAAGTAGGTAAATGAAAAAGTACCAATTCTTACAAATATGTTTATTTAGCTAGGCTAGTAGGCTTAATTAGACAAAAGATATTTGTAAGATTTAGTCCTACTCCATTTATCTATTTTTCAATTACTATGAACTCACATCAACGTCAATGTATTCATAAAGAGAGGGACTCAACTTTGGTTATAGCTTTTTATCCCTAAAAGACAAGGTTCTGAAATTTTGGAACAATGTTTAAAGCATTTAGAGTAACTTGGAACAACTGATAGAATTTCGATTTTCAAAAAAGCTGGGCCAACTGCACATTTTCTTATTTGTTTTTTTTTACTCATAACTTTTGATATATAGCCGATACGGTTCTGAAATTCTGGAAATGTTAGAATGTCAATTTTCCAAAGAAGGGGGTCCGTTCGGATCTTGTTTCTTGGATATATGTTCTGATTTGTAAGAGATAGAGGTTTGAAGTTCTGGAACAATGTTTAGAACAACTTTGAACAACCTAAAATTCTTTTTTTCCGAAAATAGGTGAGGCTGGGCGAAAAGTGTTTTTTTTCTCAATTTTTAATCTAAAGCAACCTAGAATAACCGCCAGAATTTCAATTTTCAAAAAAAGTAGAGGTAACTTCACATAGATGCAGAAACCAGTGTAAAACGCATATTGAATAAATACAATTGAATGAGACAGCTATTTTTGCACACGTAAATTAATGGTATGAGTATGAACTTCAGTCAACTGACAAAGATTGGTTACAGTTGGTCTCACTTTGTAAAGCCATGTTGGTAAAGAGAAATGCACTTTTTAAAGTAAGGATAAATAGCAGAGTTTAATTGTTTAAAAAGTTCATAGGATAGCTTTTAGGAATAGCACATTACAATTAGTTTGAAGAAAAATAGTGTCCATTTCGAATAGATGTTAAAAAATAAAAGTTTATAGCATTTTAGCAAAAATGTTATCTGCGTAATTTCATATTGAATTTACTAAAGCTGCTTCACAATCAAACTTTGAAAGAATAAGCAGAGTATACATTTAAAAAATTGAAATAACATTAATCAAACTTAGCAACGATTTCGATAGTCGTCTTGTAGGCGCTAGTTAACACATATATTTTTTCAATGTTCACTTCAATCGAATAAAATTTGAATCGCCACTTTAGCAAATAAGACATCTATGATATAGGACGTTAGAGAAATAACGCCATATTATGAAAATCCCAAAATATCACAATTATCTCAGAAACTAACCTGGATAATTGCAAAGGGATATCCAAAAATGTAGCGATGTTCCATTGAAAAATCAAACTTATATCGGGTATAGCGGAAACTGCACACCTTGTATACTTGAATAACTTTTATTTGAAAGCTTTTCTTCCAAATTACTTAAGGAAGGAATTGCCTTCCATTCACGCACTAGGTATCTCTATTTTGTTAAATTTACTCAAAATGTATATGTATTAACAGCTCCCTTTTTATGAATGTTACAAGGAAAAAAAAATTAGAAAATTGAACAACGAAAATATGAAACACTCCGGATTGAAAAGTAGAGAAACAAGAGTTGAGGTTTGAATGCTATTCGCAGATCGGTGTGTTCTTCCAGAAGCTAGCTAGTTCGTTTCATTTAAAGAGTAATAAGAGGGGATACTTTAGGAGCTCACTGTATAATAATAATAACATAACAAAGGAATCATCAAAGAAATAAAAGTTGGCATCCTATCTTCCCCTATTATTTATTTCTTTTATTACTATCACATTCAATGCAGTAAATTGCTAGCTGGTACTTTTGTGAGCCTTAATATTGAATTCAAGATTGCTTTGTCAAGAACATCAACGAATGCGTTCTAGTAGAATACCTCTCTCTAGCAGACGAGTAAAGGCGCCTTATTTTGTATAAAGTACAATACATAATAGAATACGTCATAACCTACGACCATTACATAACAATATAACAGAAAAAAAGTATCTGCAATGCAGGAGCACCACGATAAACGCTGACGAGATGACGAGGTACTGCAGAATCTCGACTGGAGGCACTCTGATGAATAACGCGATAATCTTATTTCGCCCAATCTGGCGTGTTTTTCGCAAGTTTAGTGCACTGCAATTGACGTAAATGTTACGGTATTTTATTATGGTGATTGTTTTGGCGAAACAATACATGCTCGGGTGCCCGCTAAGTAGATTGGTTTTTACGTTTTTTCTAAAAGGTAAAAATCTTATTACTTGCGTAAATCTTACGTAAATACTCCATAGATAATAAGCTTTAATCTTGATTTTCTGAGTGTACTTTGAAGCGATTTAATCATTAGTCATTAACGGCAACGAGAACATTAGATATAGCACGTAGAAAAAACAAAGTTGCGAGAAGGACTTCTTGAAACTCTTTTCAATAATTATGTGTACTTGTTAGTAGGGAAGGGGGAATTCTTTAATGATGTAAGATAATCGTATCGTAATCGTGACGTAAGATAATCATGTTTATTCAGTGTAAAAACTATATGGTTTATTCGACAAGTACCTAAATTTCTGGTTTCAAATGCAATATGGGTTTGGCCCGTTGTTGTAGGAATGCAAAATAAATAAATATATGTTTTATTGATTTTTGTAGTAAACGGGTACAGCGTGAATTGTCCCTTGAAGAAATTTCTGAAACAAATTTATTTATGAACATTCGACAGAATATAAAAAGCAAAGAATAATAGTTATTAATCGGTCTCAAAGGTACTCAAAAACAAATCTACCATTTGACAGATCTGTCTTTAGTTAACATTCAAATAGTAATTTGGCAGTTTATAGCCATTGTTCAATTAAGTGGGCTAATGAGAATTTGAGTGGTGCATAGTGAATTTTCAAAATGTAAAAATTTTATATCGGCAGTAATAAAATTTCTCACCTTGGAAGGAAAGACTCCGTCCGAAATCAAAGAACGAATAGACACGATTTATAAAGATCCTCCACCATCGGATGCCACAGTTAAAACGTTGATCAACATAGTTTTGTTGGGGCGTAGAATCTCTTGAAGATGATCCACGTGAAGGAGAGCCTTCGCGTGGATCTCGTGGATCGTCATCTTTAAGCGCGGCTGTGGGGTAGGGAAACAAACATGAATGTCAACAACTAGTTGGGTATGACAAAAATTAGCGCAAAATGGGTCCTAAAATTGTTTAGGGCGTTCAGAAGGAAAAACGTGCCGAGTATAGTCAAAAGTTTCTTCCTTAAGAAAACCAAGGTGACAGAAAACACAAAATACATTTTTTTTTTGGATGGCGATATCATATTGTTCGACTTTCATTCAGTAAATGTAATAGTTTGAATCGGAAGATTTTTCTTGGCAGTAGCGTCTTTCTTAATAAAACTTCAAAGTTTTTAAATGGTATTCTTCTTTATAAATTATTATATGTTAAAAAAATAAAAACACAAAATTATTATTCTGTGATATGCATAAAATTTCATATTTTATGTATATCACATCATCCAGTAACGGCCGCACAGCTTCTCATTCCACTTTTAAGGAAAAATCAGGTGCATGGATCTATTTTAAGCGTTTCTTATTCGTCGGTAAACGTTTTCTTAGATCAAGCATCTTACTACACGATAACGTATTCAAAAGACAACTGTATGCATACCTCGAATGCTTCTCGACAATAGGCCCTTTTATACGAAGAGTACGATTTATGTAAGGAGAATGCTAAAGAAACACTTCGCTACAGTTGAAAGAGGGGGACGTCAAGTTCAATAAAGTATCTTTTAGTGTTATGGGCAATTCCATGCTTACCCTGGTATTTCACCTGGTTGACGTTGATTCATTATTTGGCACCGTTTTCTTATTCTTAGGAAGGAAGTGGAAAGAACAATGCATGTACGTAAAGCAGATAGTCATTTTTAGAAGTTGTAAAATTGTATCTAAGTGAATAGACTAGTATGTCATAGTATCGATTTTAACGTTGTTATTTGGATATGGTAATTCCAGATGGAAATGAAATCGATTGTGACAAATATTTAAAAGTAGCTATTATAATTAGGAAGCTAATAGCAATAATTTTGAAGTGATTTCATTGTCTGGCACAAATTCATGGAAGTAAGGAACTGAGTAAAACAAACACCATGAGCAGTTTCTACCTTAAATACATTGCTGCAATATTAAAGGAGAACTCGTGAAAGATGTGAAAAAAATGTGCCGTAAACAATAGTGCCTGCCTTGTTGCTGTATTAAATTAGCCTAACTCCAAAAATAAGTTCATGTAAGTCAGACGTTGTTCGTGCTGCATTTAAGAATAATTATTTTTTCTCAACTATTATTGTATAAAATAAATTCGTCGAGCATATTGCGTTAATTGTTCAAGTTATAGGCAGGAGTTCTATAATTCACTATGTGTTATCATCATAAGGGGCTCAGGATATAAGTTTAACTGAAACTCATGCAATGAACATAATTACCTTCTTGTTCGGCTGTTTTTTGGAAATTTATCCTCCGAAGGGGGATGAAAAATATTGTGAGAGCTCCGCCAATTTTTGAAGTTAGAAACATGGAAAGTGTTATTTAGGCTTTTGGTTAGAAATTAGAAAATTCTATTTTATTGTTTTTGAAGAATTAGGAGTAAAATAGTTGATGGAATTGTATCGAAATTCTAAAATATTCAAAATCAATAACACCAGAAGTCCAGTTAGAAAAAATATATTTCATAATTTTTCGAAAACCAGTCCTTAAGAGGGTAAATTGGGACTTGGGCAATTTTGCTTGAAATTCAAAGATACTTTTTGGTTTCTATTCAGAAGCCTAAGTAGCGAATTTAATTAAAAAATTACGAGACTTTCAAACGAACTTCCCGTATTGTACACCCTCACAGGTTGAATTTAAAAAAATTATTGCGTGCCTACACACAGAAGGAACCTAATTTCGTGTTTGTTTCGTCTCTGCATTGATGAATCAATTAGCGCTTCTCTCTTTATAAAATTAGCATGGGTGATAACGAACATTCTGTTTTTTATAATTCCAAATGAACAATATTCCAGCACATATAGTGAAGATGAAAGTGAATCAGAAAATTTTATTGTGAAATAAATAAATATGCATTAAATTAACAATAGAAAATCCGAAATTTTTTTTTTTGAATTATACATTTAATCAGAAACGTCCATGTGTGCCTTCTGCTTTAACTCTAGTCAAGAAAAAAGACAATAAAATGATTTAATAAAGTTAGTATTATTATTTCTTTCATGTTTCTGTCCTCATTATTAAAAAAAAATAGCAATCTAAACATACATTCTATAATGCCTAACAGGTTTCTAATATTTTCTCAGCAGAACACTGTACCACCTAATTGTAGTAAACTGCAACCATTAATTAAAGAAATACAAGAGTACAATACTATAACTTAGAACTATCAACAAGATAACACACCAAACCGGAAGTAGCGAAAGGAAGGAAAGGATCTACTTCCCCAAGTGAGAGATTAAGAGTAACTTCGACTACTTACCGCACGATGACGCTAGATGAATTAACGCATGTTAAGAGTGAACTATAGAGTATGGCTGGTTTTAAAATATGCAAACAATTGACAACAACTTTTGTTTTTGTAACTTAGTGCACCCAAATAAATTAGTTTGTCGGTAACGAGCCTTTTTAATATAAAAACCCAAAAAGGGCCCTTTGTCAACATTTTCAGGCTTTTTTTTTAAATTCCCTTAAAAATAAGACAAGAAATAAAATCCTAGAATCGAAAATTAGAAAGTTGGCCGCAACGATATTCTCAAGTGGCAAAACGTTGCGTTCCCTGTAATTCTGAAAGGTCGGCCCAACTCGCAACATTGTAAAAGCAAATTACACATAGTAAAGCTAATGTTACGTAAACTGCTAGTAAAAGCAAAGATAGAGATGGCGAAGCGAAGTAGTATACAAAGATGGTACTATTTTTAAAAATTTCGTACTTTCTCAAAACAAAAAAAAAATGTTTCTAATTGTTTAAAAAAAATAACAATAAATAAGAAGAAACAGAGTATGTGTTACTATTGTTTTTTCAATATTGAAAAGTGGACAAGACAAAATATTTAATTTTGCCATTACTCATTTACGATAAGTTCTCGTTATGTAACTGATATAAATTAATAAGTGCACATATCGCGTGATATCAGTTATATTATTCGAGTTAATCTTGTTGCCAATTAATAATTTTATAATTGCCTCTTGTGCGTAATTGGTAATTTTTAGAAATATTTAATGACGCAAGTATTTAGTCGAGGAAGACAGAAAAGTAACTATTTAGACATGCATCTAAAATGAATTCGATAATTGGGAAGACTTGCAAGATGAATTTTTGCGTTGTTATAAGATATAGTTTATAGGCGAGAGAAGAAAATGATAAATTATGTAAACACGACTCTGTCCGATTAAATCCTGCATAAATTAAAACCAGTCCTGTCCAAATTGATAGAAATCAAAATAAAAACAACCACTTCTTTGTAAATCAATACAATCAATAATGCAGTGAATTAGTTTGATTTTAAATGCAATGAAAGTAGTATTAAAATATATTGTTCAATGTTATTAAATATAAAACAGATCCTTTAGGTTGCCAGAATTTTAATAATTGCATTAGCCAATAAAACCAGAATACACATTGGTCACTGTATTGCAATTAGGAAAAGATATATGAATCTACTGGTCAAGGCGCTAATTTAGTTGGTTTAAACTATTACTAAATATATACATGTCCAAATGTTAAATGTTACTTAGAAATTCCTATGCGTCGCTGAGGGTGCTATAGATGAATAAACGTAACTCAAAGCTCACGTTGAGAAAACATCTTTGCGATTCCCTTGCTTTGTCATTATTTAATCACTATGATTTGATTTATGGTTTGTGTTTGACTTTGTAGGATAAATATTGAATTCAGAAAGTTCAGAATTCTTGTTGTAGGTTGACTTTTGACCTACGACAGTATGACCACGTTTCAGAATTTTTGAGAAAACTCTGCTGATTGAATATGGGGGATTGCACTTAGCTTGTTTTGTTCAGACATTGCTTCAGTCTATCCCTTTCCCTACTACACTTAAAGGTATTTTAATTCCTCGGCATTTTGTACATACTACATACGTACATATAAATACTACGACACAAATTTGACACATATTTGAGTTTACAATTCCACGGCATACTACGTCTTTATTTGAACGATCTTGCCGTTATGCTGTACAACTCCCTGTCTGAATGTTTCAAGTGTCTGGGTAACCGCAGAAGCTTCGATGATGCATTGAAGT